>JAWQFJ010009175.1:22500-27500 GCA_034096865.1 Theodoxus fluviatilis | reverse complement strand
AGCTGCCTGCACGTGCTGTGGACTGACTGTGTTGCCTACAAAGGCCCTAGCTCCCACCTCAGCAGCTAGAATGGTGGTTCTCATACCCTGACTTTTCAGCTAGTAGGCGAGAGGTTTATACTTCGCCAGTTCGGCTTCATGCCACTCTTCCATCTTGTATTGGTATATCAATCTAAGATTATATTGGTAAACATAAATAATAGGTAGCAACTTAATTCCTTACCCTTATCTTCATCTGCAAAAATGATAACGAAGGACTGGGTCTAAAGCCTGGGTCTGAAGGACTGGGTCTGAAGGACTGGGTCTGAAGGACTGGGTCTGAAGGACTGGGTCTGAAGGACTGGGTCTGAAGCCTGGGTCTGAAGGACTGGGTCTGAAGGACTGGGTCTGAAGGACTGGGTCTGAAGGACTGGGTCTGAAGGACTGGGTCTGAAGGACTGGGTCTGAAGCCTGGGTCTGAAGGACTGGGTCTGAAGGACTGGGTCTGAAGGACTGGGTCTGAAGGACTGGGTCTGAAGGACTGGGTCTGAAGGATTGGGTCTGAAGCCTATTGTTTCTTCATTTCGCACCCGATGTTGTCTTGCTCCTCGAAATACCTGTCCGATATTTTTCGTTTTGAGAGTCCTGGGATGAAATTCAACTGCATTAGTCGGATAGGTACATTTAATATAAAACCATAGAATGAACTGTGCTCCTCCCCTCCGTCCTTTCCTTCCTCGTCCACCAGCATCTACTGGGGAATCTGTCCACCAGCATCTACTGGGGAATCTGTCCACCAGCATCTACTGGGGAGTCTGTCCACCAGCATCTACTGGGGAGTCTGTCCACCAGCATCTACTGGGGAGTCTGTCCACCAGCATCTACTGGGGAGTCTGTCCACCAGCATCTACTGGGGAGTCTGTCCACCAGCACCTACTGGGGAGTCTGTCCACCAGCATCTACTGGGGAGTCTGTCCACCAGCATCTACTGGGGAGTCTGTCCACCAGCATCTACTGGGGAGTCTGTCCACCAGCATCTACTGGGGAGTCTGTCCACCAGCATCTACTGGGGAGTCTGTCCACCAGCATCTACTGGGGAGTCTGTCCAAGATTTGAAGGCTTCAGATGTTAAAACTATCTTGACTGGCCTTACCACGCCTATGGGGGTGATCTCTGTCCATGGTGTGTGTGTCAGATCCACAGGGACGAATTACGCCTCATCAACACTCAGTGTTTCCTCGCAGCTCTCGCACAGCCATTGTCCCCAGTAACCTGCGGGGTGTGTGGAAACCTGTACTGAAACATCAACACCAGCAACGCGCCAAGTGTTGCGCTAGCTCTCTCATGTTTGTTCCTGCCATTCCACGCTTTGGCTGAAGAACACTTCTGACGACCAGACACATACATACATGAGGGAGTGCAGTGTTTTGCACTGATCTGCTTGCTATTGAAACATATTTTTCTTCTGGGTCATGAGGTGTAAGTAATCAGATTGCCTCTCGGGCCTCTGACAAGCAGTGTCAAAGCACAGGTAAGATCTGGACGGCGAGATGGACGGACAAGAAATCGATCGCGATGTGTTCCCTGCTCCTTAGAATACGGTTCAGAGGAGAAGGATGTTACTTGCTATATCGTCACTGTCAGCAACAGACTGAAAGCAGTCCAAGGAGAAAGGTAGGGTTCAGAAGAGAAGGATTTTTCTTGCTATATCGTCACTGTCAGCAACAGACTGAAAGCAGTAGAAGGAGAAAAGGAAAGGTACCCACCAGAATATCAAAGTGCCGTACAGGTTAAAATGTGCATAGGATCTAAGATGGAGAAGTCTGCATGACGTCTTACAATCAAACAGAGATGTATGCGATGCAATTGATGCAGGGAAGTTTATGGTGAATCGGCTTTAAGATGGTAGAGTACTAACGACTATGATTTTGTCCTTGCTGTCTATTGGATAAAAATAAATAAATCTTTGACAATTTTCCTCCAAAAAAGTATTAAATTTACGCACCATGGGAGTGTATCTAAACACGTATATTATATCGACTGAATGAAATCAAAGCCATTTAAAACATTTACGAAAACAAAAAAACTCATCTTCATTTTTGTCGTCGGCGTCGTTGCCGTTGTTTTTTTAAATAACTTTGTTTCTCTTCTCTCCCGTCCCTGGGATCGAACCCCGACACAGCGCCTTGCTGGGATCGAACCCCGGCACAGCGCCTGGCTGTGATCGAACCACGACTCAGCGCCTCGCTGATTTGTTTCTCTTTCCCGTCCCTGTGA
This sequence comes from Theodoxus fluviatilis, assembly GCA_034096865.1. Taxonomy (NCBI): domain Eukaryota; kingdom Metazoa; phylum Mollusca; class Gastropoda; order Cycloneritida; family Neritidae; genus Theodoxus; species Theodoxus fluviatilis. The sequence goes on along the minus strand of JAWQFJ010009175.1, from coordinate 25,244 downwards.
TCGAACCCCGGCACAGCGCCTCGCTGCTTTGTTTCTCTTCTCTCCCGCCCCTGGGATTGAACCACGACACAGCGCCTCGCTTTTTTCCTCATCTCTCCCGCCCCGCGACACAGCGCCTCGCTGCTAAGTCCAACGCCTTAGTTTACTGACCATGTGCACCTCCTAAACAAGAGGCTGTGTAGCGGCCAAAATAGTATCCGGAAGTCATCGCAGAGTTATCTGCTCGGCTCTCTCTTTCTGCTATTTACTGCTCCTGCACCTGTTCTTCGCATGGAATATATCCCGACAAACGACGCATTAGTTGCTTTACGAGTTTTTGTGTTTTTGGTGCATTTGTGTAGTTTAACACATAATGTAGCGTTCAAAAAAGTTTTTTCCCGTGCAAAGCCGTCTCCCCTGCCGGAAATAATATGGGAGTCACCTCCCTGTAGTCTATTTTTAGTCTGGTTTTATAAAACGCGACCGTTGACTGACTTGGCACGCCCGGGGAGTTATGCTAAGATCCGGCCGCGTTAATATATCTGCGTTTTGTGACAAACGTCTTGCTCGGCGGTACTGTACTCCATGCACCTTAGCGGTCCGCGTGATTCGGGTGTAATCTTAAGCTAAACAACGTTCCGAATGTTTCCGACTTCGACCATTTCAGCAGCGCCAATAAAAACCGCTGGCGCTGAACCTCCAGGTTTTGGCATTTAAGAAAAGATTGGGTTCGAACCCGCAACCTCTCGAGAAAAGAGGGGGAAAACACACATAAAAACACAACAAAACCACAACCTCTCGAAAAAAGAGAAGAAAAAAAAAGTTTCAGCGCAGAATCAAACCTGGTCATGCATGACCAAGAGTCGAACGCTCTACCAGCTGAGCCATTAGAGAATTGCAATGACGGAGTATTTGTAAAGCATGTAAATCCATTTCTAAGCTATCGGGCCAGGAACAATCAACCATATATTTTAAACATGATGGATAGGTTCAGGAAGCTCCTATTATGACATGCTTTGCTTTCCTTTGGCATGTCATAGACGCTGAATTAACACTCACACAGTCACACAGAGGAGGAAGTGTATTATAGATGTTCAACCCAGACATGTGCATTCGTACTCATTCAGTGATTCATGCACACACCGTGTGTGGTTACCGTGGTTACGTTGTGTTTTCTTCGCGTAGACACTGATCTATATCTAAATACGTGGAGTAGATAGAAAAAAATGGCTAGCAAGAAAAAAGAGAGAAAGGCAAGGGCAAAAAACTTCAGTGAAACCGAAATGAGTGTGTTGGTCCTGAAATGTGCCGCTTACATAAAATCTAAGCGCAAGAAGGACTTGCCTGACGACGTCATTCTTTCTGTTGCTGTGCCTTTGAATAATTCTGGGTTCGACTGATTTCTTTATGGATCTCGTCGGTGATGGCCAAGATTTCCTTTCGATGGAATCGAATCTTTCTGAACACCTCTTCATCATTAAATACTTCTAACGGGTGCCTTCGGTCTCGGAATACTCGGTTTTTCCTTAACAGATTGTCATGAATTCGTTTCTTAAGCACAATCGCTGCCATCTTGCCTCTCTCGATAACCCCGGTTTATCTATTTATCTTGCCGACTTCGGGAGAATAGTTTAACACTCTGCTTTGACGCGAGTTTAGGGCTAAATCGCCGTCATGAATAGGAGAATTTAAACCGAAGTCAAGATAAATCAGGGATAGGAGATAAATCGAGTGTTAAAAAGATAAATCGCCGTCGTGAATACAGGCCAAGAACAATAAAAATACAGCCAGAGAACTACCAGAATCGGCGATAGGCCCTGGACGCCTAAGCAAGCCGAAGAATTCTATTCTATTCTATTCTATTCACCCTCCTTCAAAAATCTCCTCGCAAATGACGTCACGTTATTCGACGTCAAATGATGACGTCACAGATTTTGCAAAATGGAGTCTGTTGAATCGTTTTCATTGAAACACCAAAATGTAAAAAAGTCACTTTCTTTTCAAACCTCGATTCTGAAAATTTGATAATATTGAATCGGACCTAACTTCCAGTCAGTGTGCAAAATCTCAAGGAAATCCGTCCAGTAGTTTTTGAGATATAAGCCGTGGAGACGGGACAGACACACAGACAGACTAATAAAGTCTGTAGGACCTCCAGTAAACCTGGAGGGATAAACGTCGTTTAGCTTAAGATTACACCCGAATCACGCGCACCGTTAAGGTGCATGGAGTACAGTACCGCCGAGCAAGACGTTTGTCACAAAACGCACATATATTAACGCGGCCGGATCTTAGCATAACTCACCGGGCGTGCCAAGTCAGTCAGGTGGAGTGGGGGGTGCCGTCTCTTTTTAGAGTTGAATTTTCAGCACGTCCCTCGCAGATAACTCTGCGATGACTTCCGGACACTGTTTTGGCCGGGATACTATTTTGGCCGCTACAGGCTGGCTATCAATCGCCCATCAGGGGTTTCGGGTTGGCTTAGAACTCGTGAGGGCACAAGGGGAGAGCACTGGGATTGTTATGTTTAGGACTGTCGCCGGAGGCATTGTGAACACGAACTTTAAAATTTTCTGTGTGACTTAACTTGCCACTAAAACTCAACTAAAAACATTGACTTTGGTATTTGGTAAACCTCCTACCCCACCCCACCACACTCATACACACCAGCACCCCTTTATCTACCCCAACAATACCCTCAACCCCCCTACCCACCACACCACACACACCAGCACCCCTCTCTCTACCCCAACAATATCCTAAAC
>JAWQFJ010009175.1:12500-15000 GCA_034096865.1 Theodoxus fluviatilis | reverse complement strand
GGCTGGCTACTACGAGGTGACGAACCACCGACTGAGGGACAACAACATCGAGTGCTACAACAACTTCGTGCCAATGACCGAGGCGGTGTGTCTGCAGCTATGCCTGTCCCTCCCGTCATGCAGCACTTTCGACCTGGAGGACGGCTTGTGCTGCGTGCAGCACGCCACGGCGCTGGAGGCGCCGCTAGACTTCCTCTACCAAGAGGGGTCCAGCTACTTCCAGAGAAACTGCGCATGACACTGCGCATGACACTGCGCATGACACTGCGCATGACACTGCGCATGACACTGCGCATGACACTGCGCATGACACTGCGCATGACACTGCGCATGACACTGCGCATGACACTGCGCATGACACTGCGCATGAAACTGCGCATGACACTGCGCATGACACTGCGCATGACACTGCGCATGACACTGCGCATGACACTGCGCATGAAACTGCGCATGACACTGCGCATGACACTGCGCATGACACTGCGCATGACACTGCGCATGACACTGCGCACTCAACACACACGTGTAATGCTGCATGTGAACACGTGGCTTAATGCACTAAAACCGAAAGCAAAAAACTGATACAGCAAAGTTTACAACATTTCATGAACATCCAATGAACAGTTTCTTCGTATACATTCTTAAGAAATGTTACATGGGATGGGAGATGTCGATATTCAGGAAGAATAATTCAAAGATTCAGCAGTATTGCGCAGGGGCGGACGAGGGGGGGGGGGGGGGGGGGGGGGGGTGTTTCCGGGGTTTCCGGAAATCCCCCCCAACGGCTAAAATTTCTTTTCTGCAACAAAATCTGCTGCCTGAAACCATTTTGCAGCCTCCCCCCCCCCCCCCCCCCCCCCCCCGCTTTGCGGTGGGTGTCGGTTTAGTGCTTTGCGCCTGCATAGCCTCCCCCCCCCCCCCCCCGGTTCCTAAAAAGATTGGACCCCCCCCCCCCCCCCCAAATTAACTGATCCGCCCCTGTTGCTATGTACACCTGCAAATATAGCACAACGCCCGCAGTATCTTAAGACACCAACATACTCAGCATTCGTCGCATCCTAAGCTGTGATTTTATCCAGTAAAGGGTACTCCAGTAACCGACTTTTCATGCAGTGATGTGTTACCGGCAAAATCTTTTCATTTTTAAGAAGGTGACATCAACAATGACCCTTACACCCTCGAAAGCACTTTGGCGTCGTGAGTTTCATACGATTTTCGTGTGACTTCCTACAGTCACACTGGAATCAGAGTCAACAGGAACGCCGTAGTCAGGATCTATGCACTAAAGAAGGTGTGATTTTATTTAGCGATTTTCCACCATTGATCGGTGCTCAAACCGCTTTACACTTTACCCCCTATTTAGAAGGGAAACTTGCAATACACAGTCATATGTTTTTGTGGCTGATGGTGGTAAGTAAGTTGCAGAGATGAGCCAGAGTAAACAGGCTTCTGTCATCCTGTGCTGGTGTCATCTGCTCAGATGCCAGGAACGATGAAAGAAACGGATTCACTATAATCGACTTCCATGATTTTTTTACACTTTCGATCTTCAATCGGAGGAACCAATGTCATGTAGTGTCCATATCTGGCTTTATTCTACTGCACTGCATCGCTTCCATTAAACCTCGTTCAGCTATAACAATTCAGACTCGGATCTGGTCTTGAGAGTTCTCTCTTTCATAAGCCTTATAATTTTGTACAGCATTTAGACAAGTCTGTGCTGTCAGGATACGTAACAACGTATGGTTTAACACTAGAAGGCTTTTCAGGCTAATATATTAATATACCACCACGCAACAGGTCACGTTTTCACATGCAGCCTCACAAATGTATCATTGAGAGGGAAAGTAACATATTTCCCATTTTCGGGAATGCTTGAGACTGCGTTCCTGCCATTAAAACATTTCCAGAAATAATTTGTTTGTCAGTTTTCTATTTTCTCTATATCGAATGTATATGATCAGAAATGTGTAGCTATCTGTATTGACCAATGTTTTTCTCGATGTGTTTCTTGCAGGGAGTCAAGACTATGTGTCAGACTGGTGGTTCTGGCTTACTTCCTGATGAAGACAAATAAATTTTTTCATAGCAAACACATTGAGCTAAAGCAGCTGCAGCATCGCCAAGAAATGGAAGAAAAATGTCGTGACACAACAAGAAATGGTAAAAAGGTAAAGGTGTGGGTTTTTTTATAGCGACTTACACCCTTTGTCTGGGTCTCAAACCGCTTACACTTTACCCCCTGATCACTGGGCATCTTCATCAATCCTCACTGGCACCTCACAACAAACATAGTGACAGACATTTAAGACGCACACAGTCAGGTACCAGCACCAACTCCGCTCCCTGGGGAGTATTCCAACCCGATGCTGGCGCTTGGCCGCATACAAGGGTTAATCGCACAACGTTTTTGCCAATATTGCCCTCACAGGTACCCGGTTTTACTCCTGGGTGGGGAGAAGCAATGCGAGTTAGGCATCTTGCTCAAGGATGCAACTCT
>JAWQFJ010009175.1:0-10000 GCA_034096865.1 Theodoxus fluviatilis | reverse complement strand
CCTACTCATGCCATGTTGGGGCGGTGATGGCATTGTGTGCACGGCGCTGACACTTCTTCCTGACATGATACTTTATCATATTCTCATTAATTCACCGCATCGTGATGTACCACACACGTACCATGCGTTCCCTGTCTTCAGTGGCATTGCGCGAATAAGTGAAGTGAGTTATGGTGCCGGTATCGTCCGTGCAGTGTGGATGTACCGCGATGATGGATTCGTCTTGTTGTGGGAGCGCTGAATCTTTGAATGTTTTGTGACGATAGTTGCTTTATTAAACTGCAATCTGATTGCACCTTTGAAATATTATTGCTAAAAAGTCAACACCCCACACCCCCACCCCCGATTCGTGAACGCCTTTATGCCCGGGGACACTTCTTCTTCTTCTTCTTCTTCTTCTTCTTCTTCTTCTTCTTCTTCTTCTTCTTCTTCTTCTTCTTCTTCTTCTTCTTCTTCTCTTCTTTTCTCTCCTCCTCCCGTTGACCCTCCGCGCGCGCCCTGTTTTTTGTTGCCACAGCCCTGATTGATGAGAGATGAAAGAAGAAGACACGAAGAAGAAGAAGCAAGAAGAAGAAGAAGGGAAGCTAGCTTATCGAAGCATGACTGAAAGCGAGAGAAGAAAGCAGATAGCTATTTTGGTTCTAGCTAGATTAGATCTAGAAGAAGCTAGACAAGACAGAAAGAAGAAGCAAGAAGAAGAAGAAGAAGAAGAAGACGTTGTCCACCGGGATAAAGGCGCTTCACGCATCGGGAATGCCGCTGCTGGGGGGGGGGTGGCTTTTCGGAGTTGGTGACTTTTGTAGCCAATAATATTTCCAAGGCCAGTGCCCCAATCAGGATTGCAGTTTAATAACAGCAAACTAATCCGTCACAAAAAACATTCACAAGATTCAGCGCCTCCCAACAAACAAGACCGGATCCATCATCGCCCTCCCCACATCTTTGTCCTTCTTTACTCTTTTTTTTTTTTTTCTTTTTTTTTTTAGTATTTCTGGTACTATCACCACACTGCACGCAGAATAGACCCACAGTGGGTCGGGGGTGAGAATAGACCCACAGTGGGTCGGGGGTGAGAATAGACCCACAGTGGGTTGGGGGTCAGAATAGACCACAGTGGGTTGGGGGTCAGAATAGACCCACAGTGGGTTGGGGGTCAGAATAGACTCACAGTGGGTTGGGGTCAGAATAGACCCACAGTGGCCGGTTGGGGTCAGACATAGACCACAATGGGTTGGGTCAGAATAGACCCACAGTGGCCGGGTTGGGGGTCAGAATAGACCACCGTGGGTTGGGGTCAGAATAGTCTCACAGTGGGCCGGGGTCGGATTGCAGGGTTTTGGGTGAAGTCAGAGAATAGACCCAACAGTGGCGGGGTTGGGGGTCAGAATAGAACTCACAGTGGCGTTGGGGCGTCAGAAATGAGACCAACACTAGTGGGGTTGCGAGGTCAGATGTTGGACAGAATAGACACCACCGAGGGTTCGGGGGTCATGAATAGACCACCCGTGGAAGTCGCAGGCTGGGGTGTCAGAATTTACGCCACTCAACAGTGGGTTTTGCAAGGGGTCAGAACAGTAATAGACCCACAGTGGCGTTGGTGGGTACAGAAATAGACACAACGTTGGAGTTGGGGTAGCAAGAATAGGACCCACCGTTGAGGTTGGCGCCAGTCAGAACGAGACCCACAGTGGGTTGGGGCCAGAAATTAGACCCACACGTGGGGTGGGGGGTCCAGAAGTCGGACCCACCGTGCGCTGGGGTCAGAATAGACCACCGGGGGTAGGGGACAGCAATTTAGGAACCACAGACTGGGTTCGGAGTGTCAGAGAACTAAGTAATGTAGACCACCGTGGGTTTTGGTTGGGGGTCAGAATAGGGGACCACAGCATCGCGCGTTTCGGGCGTAAATATTGTCAAGAATAGACCCACAGTGGCGTTGGCCGGTTCGTTCCCCAGAACAGAATAGAGCACCACACGTGGGTGTAAGGGGGCCCAGAATAGACCCACCGCGTCTTCTCTGCGCCCGCTTCGCTAAGAGGCGATATTAGAAACATCCTGTCCATCATGACATGATTTGCGCTTTACTCTATTTGTTCTTCTGCATTGTCTGCCTAGTAATGGCCTCACTTACATTAGCCTTACAAAGGCTGTCGAATTAGGCCGTTTAAAACTCCATCCATCTATCCATTCATTCTAACCATCCCAACCACACCCAACCCATTCATCCACCCATCTCAAATCCATCCATCCATCACATCCATCCATCCAACCACCATCCCACCACAACCATCCAACCACCTCCATCCATCCATCCATCCGACTCCATCCGTCCATCATAACGTGACCTAAGGTGCACACAGCCGGCCGCTGACCGCCCCCCCCCCCCCCCCCCCACCCCACCCCCCCCCCCCCCCCCCCCCCCGACCCTCCCCCCCCCCCCCCCCCCCCCCCCCACCCCCCCCCCCCCCCGTCTCCCCGTGGCCGAGAGATAAACTATGAATTCACATTCAGGGCTACATTGAGGCTACTGTTAGAGCCAACGGTACTTGTTCCTTTGCCATGACTGGTGATTAACTTGTTAAATTGTCCAAAAGTGACTCCATTACCTCAATTTCAATAGATCAAACGTTGTGTACGTAAGCTCTCCTGCGAAATATGCCAACCAGCCGAGCGATTTTTGAAAAAAAAGATGTATTGTTGTATTCGTGTTTGCAAGAACCTGTTCGCTCCCGACAAGTTAGTTCATGTAGTGACCATTCCTTGGTTGTTTTGGACATAAATAACTTTTGGGCTCTTAGCCATGTTTTAGTGAAGCACGCACGCTAACGAACGTGTACACACGCACGCACACTCGCCACGCACGACCAATATGACCACACAAACACACCAACACCCACCACCAAACACACACACACATGCACACCACACAAACCCCCAGTACATACACAAACCCACCCACACAAAACCCACACACACATACAAGATACACACAGCATGTTACAAACGAGCACAAATCACAACATACAAATACACCATACATACCGCACACACACACCACATCACACTACACACAACACACAAACACCACACACACAAACATACACACACACACACACACAACACACACAAACACCATCACATACACCACAACACACCATACGCACACGCACACACTTAGACACACTACACACACACTACACAACCACAACACACACTTACACACACACAACCACACACACACCACACACAACCACACACCACACCCATTACACACACACAACACCACACACACACACACACAACATCACACACACAACAATGCTTTTTCCCTCTCAGCCTCTGTATCGTTTTGACCGCTACAAGTGTAAGATCAGAGGGCCCATGCAGTACCAAAGGTTGTGTCGATTTTCATTCAGAGTGGTCAAGAAGAAATTACTTTTCCGAACGAAAGGGGTAAGTGAAAAGCGGGTCAAAACAAACGTTAAAAAATACGGAAGTGTTACGTGCATACAGGTCCGACAGTAGCACGGAGAGGCGTTATCAGGCAACAGAACTAGACAAGACCTTTGATGCCGCTGCCGCCTAAGTTTGCTATCGGTGAACGAAGAGGAGGTGGCTCTGTTCTGCGAGAGCTGAGAATCCAAGGACGGGTGGTGAATGTCTGGCGTTTTGTTGACAACGAGAAGGGAGTGTTGTTTGTAGGTTGTCGTGTGTGATTTTGTCTCTGCGTGTGTGTGCCGAGGCGTGCGTTGTGTGCAGATTTCTCGACGTGTATGTGTGTGGCTGTCTGTCCAGGCTCTGTGGCCCGATGGTTACCCCGCTGGACCTACAGTCGCTTGCGGCCAGTGGGTACGGCGTTCGAAGCTGCGCGGCTTCCAGAGTTGCATCCTTGAGCAAGATGCTTAACTCGCATTGCGTTCTCCCCACCCAGGAGTAAAACCGGGTACCTGTGAGGGCAATATTGGCAAAAACGTTGTGCGATTAACCCTTGTATGCGGCCAAGCTCGGAATACTCCCCAGGGAGCGGGAAAGGTCAGTTGCAGTTGGTAGTTGGCTGTGCTGGTACCTGACTGATTCTGTGCTCTTTTGTCTCTTACATGTCTGTCAACCTAATGTTTGCACTGTGATGAGGCGGCCAAGGACGGGTTAGTTGGGGTTTGATGCAAGCCATTGTTTGACTCCAGGTTGATTCAAGGCGGTGGGGCGGTAGGGTTTACGTATAGCAGTGTAAATCGGTTTGAGACCCAGACAAAGGGTGAGGGTGCAGGTGGCGCCTATAAAAAAAAACTCACACCTCTTTTACCGTTCTTGGTCTGTACCTGAGATTGTACAGTTGTGGGACGTGGAGTGTGTGTCACGAACATTTTTAATGGCTCCGATTCTTGGGCTGGTGTGCGATGCTGCAGGGGGGTATGGGTATTCCTGCCGTTTAGAGGCATTTCCTACAATTGTGTGTGTGGTCTGTTTTGTTTTATTTATGATTTTTTTTAAAAGAGGTGGTTTCTATTTTAGCTCCGCTCATCAGTAAGGATAATTAGCCAACCAGACAGACCCGAGTGAGTGGACCGATTGATGGCATCGCTAGCGGGCACCCGTCTAGTCTGCTGAGGTTACTTCACTCCCTGCAGACTGAAACATAGCAGGCGAGGGAAGAAACTACGGTCTGTATTGGTGAGGTGCAAATATTGACTGGTTTTGATAGCCGGTAACACAAAGTGTGTTTCTCAGGATAGGATATACATTTCGATATCTGTAGGAATAGATGGGTGCAAGCGAAAGAAAACTGGAACGAATGTAGACAATATAGTTGTATAGAAGGATTTAACGTTGGAAAAGGGTTGATAGTTGTACTTTTTTGAGAGATGTCGCAGAGCAGTAAGCGTCCTGGGGGGACTAGAAGGATTCTCTCAAGCTTGGAGGAGTGCTCCCCGTGGGTATAAAATGGGAGAAAATTGTTGGTGAGCGTTTCTGCTTGCGGGCGGTGCTTCTCAATTGTAGTAGGGCGTTTGTGTGAGGGGTATGTATAGATTCGCAATGGTGAGGTAAAACGTGACTGGTTGGCGTTAAAGGGTGGGAGGTAATATGTCTGTAACAATGGTAGTATATTAGGCGCATGATTTGAGGCTGTGGAGAAAGCATATAGTGTCGAGTTGGATGATACGTGCCGTTCTGTAGTGTTATGTTTTTTTCTTTCTTTTTTTTTTTTTTGCGTTTAAACCAATGACTAGGTGAGGATTTGTAGGGTGACGGTCTTATTTCGTGAGCTCGGGCACATCCATAGAGGCCACTTGTTGGCGAGTGTGAGAAGATTGAGGTTGCTGGGCCGGCTGGTCAAATGGGCCCCTGGTTTGCCCGTATAGCAGAAAATAGTGATAATGGCTCTTTTTGAGTGATTGGAAGAGAGAAGAGGCGGGCCAGTTCGGAGGATTCGAGAAGTGGGAAGTGGCCTTCTCCTTTAAGATCCGGAGGAGAATTGTCAGAAGTGCAGTGCGAGGGAGGGAGTGATAGTCGAGTAGTGTGTACAAGGGGGAGACAGTCACAGATTAAGATTGTAGGGAGTTGAATTTAGATGTTTTGTTACTTAGATGACATGTGTTATGATTTTTATACCTGTTAGGGAGAGTGTACCGTGTATGGTTTAAATGTGAAGCGGAACTTCACGTGGCAGTGGTGCATAAGTTTTAGGGAGGGACATAAAAGCCAAGATGTTTAGGGAACAAACCTACAGTGGTGATATAGGGAGTGTTGGAAGGGGGATTCCTGAGTGCCTCGAGAGACTTTGAAGATCGAAAGAATTTAGGTACTTAAGGTTTATTTGTGTTCTTTTTTTGGTGTAGAGAAGTAAAAATCCAGGACAAGGAATCCCGCCTATGTTGTTTTATAAGTCGGCAGGAGTGGGAATCCCGTTTTCATTTTCGTGAGGTGAGTTGGCGATTCGCTCACTGTGGTAGGACGGTGCAGCGATGTTCTCGTTGAGGGTTAATGAGTGCTGAGACGGGGTGACACCAGCACAGGCGTGAAAGTGACAGATAGCTGAGGTCTTTTGGCTTTAACTCTAGGTATCTCCACTAGGACTATCTTATTTGAAAGGATTATTCGATGTACAAGTGCCTCTTACCACCATCACCAAGCGTCACAGTAAAACAGGATGATGTGTATGACCAAGTGTCCTTTCTAAATAGAGGGGAGCTGCAGGGCGTAGGAGATAAGGACTGAGGGTGTTTAAAAGGCGTAAGGATTTGTTTTTTAAGGATTGTTCCTAGACGAGGGGGTTTTTAATGGATGGATGGAATAAGTGGGGACGTTGGTGTTGCAAGGGTTGTGAAGAGGTGGGGTGTGAATTGGACTTGAGGGTTAGGGGGTTTTGAGCAGCCGAGCAATGGTGCGGGAAAATCGGCCCTCCCGGAGGTATAATAAAAAGTACACCTATCTTTAGGTGCCAGTAGGATCGATCAGCGGGTGGAGGCTGACTCACAGGCCCGTTGCCTGTGTCCTGGTGTGTGACCGCTGATTACAGGCTGTTGAGCTGTATGAGCCAGAGGTGGGGGAATCACACGAAAATCGTCGAAGATGAAGATGAAAACTGCCACGAACACGACCGCCAAGAAGTGACTTCTCGAGTGGTTGTGCTGTGAAGTGGTGCATTGTTGATTGTCACATTCTTTTGCAAAAAATGAAAGATTTTGCCGGGTTGTAGGACGGGCAGTTGTGATTATGGTAGTAGCACGATTTTGGAACGGAATTGAGGGGACCTGCATGAAAAGTCGGAGTGCGGTTCCTGTGTAAGCTGTGCGGACAATGGTGGGGGAAGGGCCCCATGTAGCGTGGTACTGGATAAACAATTCACTATCTGTTTTGTTAGGATGTGAGAAAGGATGCGAACGAACTTGGATGCACGAGCATGCTTTGAGTTATGTTTGGGCTGTGGGTGCGATAAGGGATACGCGGGTCCGTTTCTTTGCTATATTTGCAGGTTAGTGGTTTGCTGCGCATAGCATGGAGCCCAACCAGGGGGCGGGTTGACGTTTTCTGCGGAATCAGTAATTTGGGGGGGTGGTTGGCGAGGGGGGGTTGGCATGTGTTCTTTTGGTTCTGCAGTGTTTTGTCGGCCCCGGGGGGTCGAATCGTTTTTAGAGAAACCGGTGGGGGTGGAGCATGGGTTTTTTTCTGTTTTAGGCTGTGGTTATCCGTCCGCAGGCCGTGGGGGAGCGCTCTGAAGGGCTATGCAGGCCGACAAAGCCATTAAAACCGACACCCACCGACCAGTAAAAGCGGGTGGGTGAGAGACGGGGGGGGGATTGGTGCTGCAAGGCGGGGAGGGGTGGGAAGGGTCACAGTGACGTCGTCAAACATGGTTTTGCAGGGCTATGCATGGTCGCAGGCTCATGATATAAGCAGGATATTAATACCAGAAGGCAGATGATGCCAGATAGGTGATCCAAGACAGAGATTTTGTGTCGTGACGGGTTGGTTGTTTGCGTGACCGCACCGCAGATGGGTTGCAGAAAAGAGAATTTTAGCCGGGGGCTTGGCGGGGGGACAACGATTTAGGTTTTTCCCGGAAAAAAAATCGTGACCCGGGACGAGCACCGCGAGAGGGCGTAGTGGCGGCTAGGCAGAGGAGGCGGGGGGGGCGCGGCTGCTGGGAGGATGGGGCTTACGCGCGACGGACAACACCCAGGGTGTCGCGAGGGCGAAGAGAGGGAGGAGGGCGAAAAAAAAAAACACCCCCCCCCCCCCCACCCACCCCCACCCCCCCACCCCCCCCCCCCGCCCACCCCCCCCCCCCCCCCCCCCCCCACCCCACACCCCACCCCCCCCCCCCCCCCCCCCACCACCCACCCCCCCCCCCACCCCCCCCACCCCCCCCCCCCCCCCCCCCCCCCCACCCATCCCCCACCCCCCCCAAACACCCCCCACCCCACCCCACACCCCCCCCCCCCCCCCCAAGCCCCCCCCGCCCCCCCCCCCCCACACACACCACCCCCACCCCCCCCCCCCCCCCCCACCACACAGCCCCCTAAACCACCACCCCCCCGCCCACCCCCACCCCCCCACACCCCCACCCCCCGTCACGCACCCCACACCCCCCGAACCCGCCTCACCCAACCCCTCACACGCCGTGGGGCCGCGAGCATCCACTCCCCCGACACCCTTTACCCGCATTCACGCCTCTGGCACCCACCACCCAGCGCCCCCAACCCCCTTCACTCCACGGGATCTCTCTCCCTGACAACCAACAAATCCACGCAAACACGCCACCCAAACCCCAACTACCCTCTCCCGAGCGCCCCACCCAACCGTCGGCAGCCCCCCCGCCCCCCACCCGCCCCCCCACCACCACCGACCCCCCCCCACGTCGGTGCCCCCCCCCCACCCCCACCCCCGCCCTCCCACCACCACCACGCCGCCCCCAGCCCACCCGGACAGGCCCTCCCCCCCCCCCCCCGATGACCTACCACCGCCCCCCCCCTCCTCCCCCCCCGCAACCCCCCCCCAGCCCCCCCCAACCCCTCCTCACCCCCCCCCAACACCACCCCCACCCCCCCCCCCGCCCTGCCCTCCCCACCGCGCCCCCCCCCCACAACGCCCCACCCCGCCCAGCCGCTCCCCTCCCCCCACCCACACCAACCCTCGTCCGCCCCGCCCTGCGCATACTGTTCTGAATCTTTGAATATTCTTCCTGCAATCTGAACATCTCCCCTCCGCCATGTAACATTTCTTAAGAATGTATACGAAGAAACCGGTCTCCTATTGTGATGTTCATTGAAATGTGTGTAAACTTTGGCCCTGTTATCAGCTTTTTTGCTTTCTGGTTTTAGCGATTAACGCCACGTGTTCAACATGCAGCATTACACGTGCTTGTGATGAGAACGTGCGCCATGAGTGTCATGCGCAGTGTCATGCGCCTCAAGCTGTCACATGCGCAGTGTCATGCCGCTAGAAGTTGAGTGTCATGCGACTACTCTGATTTCATGCGCCAGTGTGTCATGCGCATGAGTGTCATGACAGGGTCATTGACGCACGTCTGTCAATGCGCAATTTCAAGTGTCATGCCCGCCCAGTTTCATGACGCGAGATGTCCATGACGCTAGTGTCCATGCGCCCAGTGGCTGACTGCGCAGATGTCACTATGGCGCGCCAGTAACAGTGTCAATGCGCAGGATGTCTATATGCGCTCTGTACCCAGTGGTCATGCGCCGATTCACACCATGCGCCGCTCCCTTGGCCCGCAGCCAGTGTCAGGCCCGGCCAGTGTCATGCCGCCCGAGTGTCAACGCGCAGTTTCTCCTGGAGAGCTAGGCCTGGACCCCTAGCTTCGGTAGGACTGGAGAGTTCATAAGCGCGCCTCCCAGCTCGTACTCTCGTGTGGCGTGCTGCCAGCCACGCAGCACCAAAGCCGTTCCTCCAGCGGTACGACACGTGCCCCTGTCCATGACCGGCGAGGGACAGGCTATCAGCTGACAGACACACCGCCGCGCCGTCATTTGGCACTACGAAGCTGTGTCATTGTTAGTCAGCCCACTCTGCCGTCCACCAAGATGTTCGTTGCGCCACTCAGCACCGGTTGCGATCTCGATCCACCTCGATAGTAGGCCAGCGCCCGTAGCCATCTAGACGGGCCCAGGCCTCCCTGTGGATAGACCAGAGGGGAGCGCCGTATTTGGACGATGGACTTGAATTTCAGCTTCCGATAGAATTTAGTTTGACCTAATGCCTGCCTGCGTCTAGCTGATCTAGCGACCCCTGTTCCTGTTGGATTCGATTTTGGTTTAATCGTAAGACGCTATTACGATTTATAAATCTATGTACTCTGTTTTCAATCTTCCAAATGTACTTCTCATTTTTTGCTTCTGTACTGTTATACACCTTTTCTCGCTTTATATTACAACTCACACTGTCTACCCGAAGTATAGGCTATACATATATATACTATGCATATTACTAATCATATAGATACCTATATATATAACCTATCATACCACCATCATATTGGAAT
>JAWQFJ010009174.1:60000-71097 GCA_034096865.1 Theodoxus fluviatilis | reverse complement strand
AGAAAATGGAGACCTACACTACTACATTGTTCATGTTTAAGTGATGAAAGCGAAAAACACAAAAACAACTAGGTTTACTCCCATGACCAAAAAAAGATGGTTTGTTTTTCCACAACCACTGTATTTATTTGCACATAAGGCACAGATTGTATGAGCAGAAAATTCTAAATATTTTCCCACCAAACAACACATCATGGCCGAGCAAAAATGGATAGGCTGCTGCCACCCTATACAATTCAAAAGATTGGCCCGTTGTGACCGAAAGTAGATTTGTGGGGGGCCTTGGGGCAGTGATATTTATTAACATTTACATCCAAGTCCCCTTTCTGGCAGGGTATAGATACATGTTAAATTTATTAAGCATAATATTAAAATGATATGCAAACAACACGACCAGGACTCGTTCTTTCAGAAGGACAATGCAGGAGATCAAAATTTCAGGAGGGGTGCCTCTGAAGAATACTTCGCAGAGGCCCTAATTGGCTGCTCTTTGGGTTCCTACATTGTATGAACTTGTTTCCTCTTTTTCTACTTGCCAAAATGTTGTGTAAATTTTTTGTGTTGCTTGTGTCCACACTAATTTTATGTTTAGAGAAAGAAAAGACAAAGAAGGAAGGGGATATAGGAAGATTGGAACAATAGTAAAACAGCAGAAAAATAAATACGAACCTCCAATTTATTTTTTAATATAATCATATTTGGGGTATTGTGAGATTATTTTAACGTTTTATTACAGGGGGGGGGAGGAGGGGAGAGAAACATTTAGAAGCCAACAACAACAACAAATAAAAAATGAATGGAGATGTTTTTGGCGAAACAAAACAAGAATTGGAAGAGTAAAAGGAACATAAAACTTCTCATTTCCTCCATACTTAGAACTTGACTTCTTGGGGGCCCGCCCTTATTTTTAATAATATTTTAATTGTTCCTTTCTTCCTTCTTTTTCCTTACTTTTTTAAGAAAACATAAAACTAATTATATTTATTATTTAAAAAACTAAACTTACATAACTTATGGATTTTTCAATCACAATCATACTTCATCCCCACAACTTTATGTCCACGTAAAGGTATTACAATAAATACAAAAGAGAGAACGCACGATGAGGGGGGGGAGACGGAGGGGTTGGGATGCGCGCAAAACAACCGCCACCGCTTCGGGGACAACGAACGCCAGGGTGTGGGAGGGGCGAAGACCCTCGAGGAGGGATGAGTGGATAGGTGTATATGCGGGTTTGTGTAACAAACACCACCGAATGTATATCATAGTAAGGAAATGAAAAGAGATTAAAAAAAGGGGGGGGGGAGATTGTTGAGCAGTAAAAAGGCTAATATTCAAGAGACGCAAAAACGTTAAGAACATCAATATAATTGTAGAGTTGATTAACTTATTTGTCCTCTGAAAAGCAATACAATGTTAATTTTAGTTCTAATTGCGAAAGATATATTGACAAATACAGGAAAGAATATTTTAAAAAGCTGAGGCCTACCCTTTCGCTGGGATCAGATCATTCTAGCTCTCTTCACTGAAGTCTGGAGGAGAACTGCATCCTTCTCGTGGTCTCGTTCCAGATTCTGAAGTCCATGAAGTAGCACATTGGAGAGATGCCTGAAGAGCCTATCACAAGTAATGTCTATGTCATTGAAACTGGCCAATGTGCACAAGATGCCAGTGAGTCTCTTGCGGCAGCATGCCCGATGACGAGCCTTTTTCACAAAAGAAAGTCCAATCCTCACAAGTTCATATGTGCAGGAATGTGGTGTCTTAAACTTGCCTCTAGACACTTGGTGTATGAACTCCTTGGCCTCACTGGTGACAAGGGGCTCTTCGTCCGTGAAACCAAGCTCCTCTTCACATTTGCTTTCCAGCCAGCCTGCAACATAAGCTGCACTGCTCTCCTCACTTGCTGTCAGTGTCACTTCTGCTGTGCAGATCTCCATGTAGGCTGCATCCTCAAAGTCAACACTAATACCTAGGCAGGTGTGCTCTTTTGGAGCAGACTCGACTTCAATAGACTCCAGAAAAGAAGCTGCATGTTTGGCGAGTCGTTTTTGGCTTGCAGAAAACACATCTCTAGATGTCATGAAGCAGTTTGCCCCGGTTGTCTGTCGATAGACTCCAAATTCACCTTCGAGTCTGTCACTTTGAATTTCTCTCAAAACAACATAGTCAAATCCGGCAGAAGTGAGCAGATAGTGGCAAACAGCTTTCAGACCTTCCATGGTTTGAACCAAAGCCTTCCTGGTATCATGAGTAAAGCATTTTATCCGTGATGCTCCCTGCCCTGACTTTGCCTGCTTGAAAATCATCAAGAAAGTATCCAGGGAAGTTGAATCTTTTTCTTGGACAGCACGATGTGGGTCATTCAGACGCTGATCTTGTCCTTTTCCGGATACATTGACAGTTTTCCACCAGTTGAGGACTGTTTCAATGAAGCTAGCCGTCTGACTGCATCCTCTCAACCTCAATGCGGCAACCACTTTGTCATTGAAAACTCTCAAAACATGTTTCACATTTTGAAGCTGAAGCTTTGAAGGGCAAACAGCAGACTGTGTGAGTGGGGTTGTCTTTAGGATGTTGTCTCTCTCTTCTTTGTACAGCTGCACAACGTCTTCAAAAGATGCTGTTGCATCACCATCAAGGGTTATTTGTTTGGTCTTTTCAGTAATCCAATTGTTGCGAACGCACTTGAGGAGATGAACTGTATCGAATAAGAGGAACCAGGTACGCTCTTCATTCAGTGGATGCTTGGCTATGGCAGTTGTCTCTGATTGTCTTTCGAACAGATTGCAAAACTGTTGATTGACCTTGTGGTTGTCTGTTATGGACCCTAAAACATGACCACCTGCTTTCTCTACACGAGCTGCTGCCTCCAGCACAATGCCATACTGGTATTCCGCTGTCAGCCTGTGCACGGGTGTCACAGAAATCATGACGCTAGGTCCCCTGTGTAGCGCCTTCATCATTACACAGAGCATGGACGTTGCTTTGCTGTTCTCATCATTTTTTGCCATGCCACTCAAAACACCACCAGCAAAAGCAACAGTTGGCCTAATTTTCACTTCGTCGACCAGCAAGAAAACATTCTTTTGCTGGTCGATCTTAACTTTTTCAAACGTTCCTTTCAACACGGTGTCAGTGTCAACTGATGAAACAACAGATTGCAGCTTACGCTTACTGGGCAGCACAAGATACTCTCTTAGCAGTTCATAGTTGCAGTGGGGGAATGACTCAATGGCAAAACAATAATCATTCACAGAGTACTGCTTCTCAATCAAAAGCTGCAGCTGATGTGTAAGAAATGACAGTTTCTGGGCATTCTTATTATCTCTACAGCACTCAGACTCAGATGAATGAGAACGCAAAATATCTACAACTTTTCTGGTCACAGAATCACAGTGGGGTTCAAAGTTGACAGCTATATGAACTGCTTCAAGAAACTGACTGTTTGAATTCATGCCATTATTAGGATGCAGAATTTTCCCTAAGGGCACTCTTATTCCACTCTTAAATGCAATGAGAGTAACTACACAAGTGAGTGTCTTTTTGTTTTCCACAATGATGGAGACCTCTGATTCGCTGAAATCATCGTTCATGAAGACACACACAAGCCGATCGTTTGTTCTATTGATGATGACATTTGTGTACTTTTTCCTCAATTCTGACTCTGGCCTGAAACTTGAAAAGTCTTTGATAGCATCCTTTTCCCTCCAGAAGGCTAGCTGTCTGTCCTCAGCATTCGTTGTACGAGGTGGGGGTTTTGGGGTCGGCAGACATGATTTGAGAACATCAAATTCGGTTGGGGGATCAACAGGCCGTGCTTTTGTTCCAATCCCTTTTGTAGCATAACCTTTTCTCCAATGGCGTTCACAGATGCGATATGTTTCTGGATTGATCACAAAGTGTTCGCGTGGAGGGATTGCTTCAATCCATCTCTGTCTTTCTAATGAGGCTGCTGGAAGTTTGAACAAACGACACTTGTTCGCCTTGTTGTAGTTTCCTTTACAGTTCACCACACCACACTTGTTCACCATTTAAACAACAAAACAGAAAGTCACTTTGCAAAGATTAAAAACATTACTCACGTACTTCTACTGAAATTTTGAATGAAAACAGGAAGAACAGTGTACGCATCCGGTTTGTCAGCGTGCGTTAAAGAAAATAGTGCAGGCTTTCTGCATTTTCTTATTCGTCTAAATTAATTTATATGTGATAATTCATCATTTAATTGTCTTTAATATGGTATAAACAGTATATCATGCATGCTACGTGTCGGATCTTTTGAAAACAGATCGTCTCTATCGACACATAGAGAGAAGTAGCCCTACATGAAATTATTGCGCGCTAAAAATAGCACAGCTCGCAGCACGCGCTAACTGCGTATGGCCTTCGAGATCAGTGGCTGGGTTTACACTACGCGAGTACTGGTAGAAGGAGTACTTGATACATACATACACACACACATACATACATACATACATACATATCAAAAAGACTTTATTCATGAAAAGTGTACAACATCTGCACACATGAACAAATTAATACACAAACTCTCAGCCATTGAGTAACTGTACAGAGCATAGACCTAATTTGGAATAAAGAGTAGTAGCGGCTGATCATATGGGCTTAACACATATCTCTGTTTGGCTACAACATATGATATGCCTTTGTCATTTGCAAAATCTTTATCACAATATATTATTTTTTCCAAACAGAAGTTTACATTTGTAGGCCTGTTAGTCACCTGTACAGTGTTTACCATCAGTTTGTTACATTGACTTTACAGACAGTTAGAAAATTATGATTACCTTGATGGTAAAAACACTTAGAATAGTTAATGGGCATTGACATGTGATCCTGGAAGCAGCATTAATTCATACAAACTTACTCATCAAGTAACACAAGCTGGGGAAGTTGCAAAGTTACATACATACATACATACATACATACATACATACATACATACATACATACATACATACATACATACATACATACATACATACATACATACATACATACATACATACATACATACATACATACATACATACATACATACATACATACATACATACATACATACATACATACATACATACATACATACATACATACATACATACATTCATTCATTCATGCATGCATGCATGCATGCATGCATGCATGCATGCATGCATGCATGCATGCATGCATGCATTCATACATACATACATACATACATACATACATACATACATACATACATACATACATACATACATACATACATACATACATACATACATACATACATACATACATACATACATACATACATACATACATACATACATACATACATACATACATACATACATACATACATACATACATACATACATACATACATACATACATACATACATACATACATACATACATACATACATACATACATACATACATACATACATACATACATACATACATACATACATACATACATACATACATACATACATACATACATACATACATACATACATATCAAAATGACTTTATTCATGAAAGAATAGTGCAAATCTGCACACATGAATAGGTACATGAAAAAGAGTACAACACAAGACAGGACACTGCCTAGTAGCAACAGCCCATGATATCATTTCACACATTAACCACTCTGGTCTCTCCCTTATATCAATTAGCATTAGAAACAACACCAGAATAGGTTTTTACAACAATCCATGATACCCATAACTTTCCTTTTCAGCAAGTTACTTTCAATCAGATGTTAATGATGTATACCCTCATTATTTCTCGACATTTCTCTTCACCCATGAATTTGATAACAATTCTTTTAACTTCACAAACACTTAAGTGAAGTCCAACCGCAAGAGTGGCAATAATATAGTAAGGATGTACACATCAGAGGATCTCCACCCACATTGATACAATGCATGGCTGCAGACATGAGCACGTGCAATATTATAAAGCAATTGCAGCACAAAAAGCAGGTTATTGATGTTGATACAGAGCAAAAGTGCAGACGTGAATATGTGCATACTTGTAACACATTTCAAAGTACAAAGTTGTGGTGAGGCAATCCAAGGGGAGTAATTCTATTACCTCCCCTTAGCTCCCCAGCACCCACTGGACTGTCAGTAGTCACTGATTTCACGTATCTGTCTGCCTTTTCAACTCACCCCTCACCCGGCAAGACCTTCCTGCATCTTTGTTTCCAGATCAGGCTAGAGCCTATCATGGCACTGACAGACAAGTATCTAGCGATGCTCTTTGCCCTGGATTTGGCTATCCCTACCATCTGCAGTCCACTGATCACACGACTGTGAACACTTCCAAGGGCTCCCACAACAAGAACAGAGATCTTACAATTAAATCCGTTGTTCTGGATTTCTGCACAAAGTGAGAGATACTTGTCAAACTTTGCGTTGTAGCATTCTTCGATAAAAGAACATACATACATACATACATACATACATACATACATACATACATACATACATACATACATACATACATACATACATACATACATACATACATACATACATACATACATACATACATACATACATACATACATACATACATACAACATACATACATACATACATACATACATACATTCATACATACATACATACATACATACATACATACATACATACATACATACATACATACATACATACATACATACATACATACATACATACATACATACATACATACATACATACATACATACATACATACATACATACATACATACATACATACACACACACACACACATAAACACACACACACACACACACACACACACACACACACACACACACACACACACACCAGTACGACTTCCATGTGCGTCACCAAATTAGAATGGAAGGCAGCGCAGTGACGTCATTCCTAGCAGAGACTCAATCATGGTACCTTAACGCCGCTCGCTTTTGCCTATGCACAGGTCGAGTCACTACGCCAGCCGCAAAGACACATATGGAGTTTATACACGCATGACCAGCTCTTAGCTTTTCAAGATATGTTATCATCACAGGATGAATCTGTCGTAAGAAGTTGTTTGGACATTTATCTGTACAAGGCATTCCGACGGCGAAGAGAGTCACTGTGGCTGTGAACAAAGAAATTCCTGAAAGCACTGGGACGTAATGTAGTGCAATGCGGTGCAGTATAGTGTGATGGGATGGGGTGAAATGGAGTGGAGTGGAATGGAGTGTGGTGGAGTGGGGTGGAGTGGAGTGGGGTGAAGTGGAGTGGAATGGAGTGGAGTGGAGTGGAGTAAAGTGGAATGGAGTGGAGTGGAGTGGAGTGGAGTGGAATGGAGTGGAGTGGAGTGGAGTAGAGTGGAGTGGAGTGGAATGGAGTGGAGTGGAATGGAGTGGAGTGGAGTGGAGGGCAGGGGAGTGGAGCAGAGTGGAATGGAGTGGAGTGGAATGGAGTGGAGTGGAGGGCAGGGGAGTGGAGTAGAGTGAAATGGAGTGAAGTGAAGTGGAATGAAGTGAAGTGGAATGGAGTAGAGTAGAATGGAGTGAAGTGGAATGGAGCGGAGTGGAATGGAGTGGAATGAAGTGAAGTGGAATGGAGTAGAGTAGAATGGAGTGAAGTGGAATGGAGCGGAGTGGAATGGAGTGGAGTGGAATGAAGTGGAATGGACTAGAGTAGAATGGAGCGGAGTGGAATGGAGTGGAATGGAGTAGAGTAGAATGGAGTGAAGGGGAATGGAGTAGAGTGGAATGGAGTGAAGCGGAATGGAGTGGAGTGAGTGAAGTGGAATGGAGTGGAGTGGAATGGAGTAAAATGGAATGGAGTGGAGTGGAATGGAGTGGAGTGGAGTGGAATGGAGTAGAGTGGGTTGGAGTTGAATGGAGTGAAGTGGAATGGAGTAGAGTGGAATGGAGAGGAGTGGAGTAGAGTGGAATGGAGAGGAGCGGAGGGGAGTGGAGTGAAGTGGAGGGGAGTGGAATGGAGTTGAATGTAGTGGAGGGGAGTGGAGGGGAGTGGTGTGGAATGGAGTGAAGTGAGTTGGAGTGGAATGGAGTGAAGTGGAATGGAGTAGAGTGGGTTGGAGTGGAGTGAAGTGGAATGGAGTGAAGTGGAATGGAGTGAAGTGGAATGGAGTAGAGTGGAATGGAGTGAAGTGGAATGGAGTGGAATGGAGTGGAGGGGAGTAAAGTGGAGTGGAATGGAGTGGAGGGGAGTGGAGTAGAATGGAGTGAAGTGGAATGGAGTGGAGTGGAGTGGAGGGGAGTGGAGTGGAGTGGAGTAGAATTGAGTGGAATGGAGTGGAGGGGAGTGGAATGGAGTGGAATGGAGTGAAATGGAGTGAAATGGAGTGGAGGGGAGTGGAGTGGAGTGGAGTGAAATGGAGTAGAGTGGAATGGAGAGGAGTGGAGTGGAATGGAGTGGAGTGGAGTGGAGTGGAGTGGAGTGGAGTGGAATGGAGTGGAGTGGAGTGGAATGGAGTGGAGTGGAGTAGAATGGAGTGGAGTGGAGTGGAGTGAAGTGGAATGGAGTGGAGTGGAATGGAGTGGAGTGGAGTAGAATGGAGTGGAGTGGAGTGGAGGGGAGGGGAGTGTAGTGGAATGGAGTGGAGTAGAATGGAGTGGAATGGAGTGAAGTGGAATGGAGTGGAGTGGAGTGAAGTGGAATGGAGTGGAGTGGAGTAGAATGGAGTGGAGTGGAGTGGAGTGGAATGGAGTGGAATGGAGTAGAATGGAGTGGAGTGGAGGGGAGGGGAGAGGAGTGGAGTGGAATGGAGTGGAGTGGAATGGAGTAGAGTGGAATGGAGTGAAGTGGAATGGAGTGGAGTGGAATGGTGTGGAGTGAAGTAGAATGGAGTGGAGTGGAATGGAGTAGAGTGGAATGGAGTGAAGGGGAGTGAAGTGGAATGGAGTGGAGTGAAGTGGAGTGGAGTGGAGAGGAGTGGAATGGAATGCAATGATGGGGTGTACTTAATCGAATTAGACAATACGAATTGTTTTGCTTATATCTGTGTATAACCCTTGTAAAGGATCTAAAGAAAATGTACATCGGTGTAGTTTGTTGTTCGCATGTGGCCATTGTCCTCTTACCTATACGACTGCTTCCGCTGGAACGGAAAGGCCTATCACTTTGTAAAGAAACGTTGCAAATGACTTGGTTGCAATTCGCTTTTAAGAGGGCCGCCGACTAAAGTAGCGCTTTTTTCATCTTGTTTGCAGCTGGTTGCTCGCCTGGAAGCTTCTTCAACGCGTCTTTGTCCGACTGCCAGGACTGCCTGAAGGATTACTATGCAGAGGCAGGCTTTTCTTCCACGTGCAAACCGTGCCCTGCCCACACCTCCACCAACGGCACGGGAAAATCATCCATCAAAGACTGCTTTGGTGAGGACATTTGTTTTGAGTACATCCAAGTGCGGCTAGAAAGCTAGCTTGTGCATATAGCAGAGCGTCATGTTTTGTTGTGAACATTCATCGAAAACCTATTGTTTTGAAGACACCGAGATGTTCACACATGTCTCATGTACTTGTTGCAGGCGCTAATGTTCCATATTGATTTTAAAATTTCAAGCGATTAGCTAGTTTTTTTTTACAGATCTCAGTGTCTGTTTCTCTTGGCCTTTTATGATTTTACAGTTCTGATTTACACTTCTCGAGCAGTACTGTTTTCAAAGGCTTAATTGCGTTTCTCCGGTGAAGTTGCTTTTCTTTATGTCTAATTCACAAGTCTCGAGCGCACATGGATTCGCATGTTCTGTGTGTGCATATCTAGTGCTACTATATTAGTATATATCTTGCGTACAATTCTGAGAATCTAATATGTTTCCATAAACTGTCATACATTTATCTCTAGCTTCAAGGCATAACTTCCACAGGTCTAGCGTTCCGGCGCTACAATATTTTCACAGGTCTAATATTCCAGCGCCGGTATGATTCTATAAATTTAGTGTTCCAGTATTGCAACGTTCCAGAGGTCTTTTGTCCCAGCACACCATGTTTCCAAAGATCTTATGCTCCAGCACACTTTTTCCACGGAAATTCCAGCAAAACAATATACCGGCATCACTATTTTTCCACAAGTCTCATGATCCAGCATCATTATGTCTCATCCTCATGTGCCAGTACGTTTCCATAGATCTTATCTTTCACAGCCGATGTGTTTTCATAAAAACCAATGTTCTAGCGTTTCTGTGATTTTACAGAACTTACCTTACCGAGCCACAGTGCTCCCGTCAGTTGTATGCTTCTGCAACCCCCTGTGGGTTGGGGGTAAGAATTGACCCACCGCGTCTCCCTACGCGATTCGTAAGAGGCGAATAACTAGGGACATTGTGACTTGATTTGCGCTTACTCTAAACTGATCATGTGATTTTCGTGCTTAATGGCCTTACGTAGCCTGCAAAGGCTGATAGGCCGTAAAACACCATCCATCTATGCTTCTACACGTGTAATGTATGTTTCTGTGTGTTTTCTACGACACAGCGCAGTGCCGGCCAGGCTGGGTGTCGGACACGGGGCTGGAGCCGTGCCAGCAGTGCCAGGTGGGCAGCTACCAGACGGAGTGGGGACAGACGCTGTGTACCCAGTGTCCCTCCAACTCCTCCACCCCCACCCCTGGGGCCTCCTCCCCTGACCAGTGTCTGGGTGAGTGTTGGAGTCCCTCTCCTCTACCTCTCCCCATCAGCACATTACCCCCCCCCCTCCACCCACCCCCTCCTCCACCCCCCTCCACCACCCCCCTCCTCCACCCCCCTCCTCCATCCCCCTTCTCCACCCCACCCATGGGGCCTTCTCCTCTGACCAGTGTCTGGGTGAGTGTTGGAGTCCCTCTCCTCCTCTCACACTTCCTCTCAACATCAGCCCTTATTACCCACCCCCCCTCCTCCACCCCCACCCCTGGGGCCTCCTCCCCTGACCAGTGTCTGGGTGAGTTTTGGAGTCCCTCTCCTCTTCCTCTCCCCATCAGCATTTATCCCCCTCCCCCTCCACCCCCAACCCCACCCCTGGGGCCTCCTCCCCTGACCAGTGTCTGGGTGAGTGTTGGAGTCTCTCTCCTCTTCCTCTCCTCATCAACACCTATTACCCCCCCCCTCCT
>JAWQFJ010009174.1:5000-50000 GCA_034096865.1 Theodoxus fluviatilis | reverse complement strand
GACCAAGACACGGGTATTAAGTCGCTATGTAAAACCACACTTTTACCTTTAACATACTGCTGGTGTCGTTCGATGTTCCCTTCATCAGCTGGGATCCGTGGCTGCTGGGGTTGCGAGGCCTACCGTAGTGGCAGAGCTTGAGGCAGCCCTTCAAGGCCAAAAGAAGAGTTTTAGCTACTGCACTAAAGGTGACAGGTAAATGTATTCGTTTAGTATCGCGCCTCGTTACCCATGTCTGGGTCTCAAACCGCTTTGCACTTTACCCCCTGATCACTGGGCCACGTCTTCTTTCGTATTTGTTACATCGCCACCCCTTCCCTATCTCCCAACCCCCTCAGACCTCATGAAGGTTGCTCGGAGAGGTGCCTGAGGACCACCTGGAAATCTTTGGCTTGCAGAATCTCTGTCCCCAGTGGAGGCGGTGGTGCAGGTCACAACCAGTGTGGGACTGGACTGCCAAGCAGCCGTCAGCAACAGGGACGAGGCTCTGCAGAAACCGAGAGGAGCTGCTCATGGACTGGACTGTGTGCACAACGGGAAGTGCCAGGCGGAAGTCACCTTGAGCGCATGCCCGACCTCTCAACTTAGGAAGCGTTCTACAGCTTCAGGCTCCAGTAACGTCACTCTCACTGTAACATCTCAGCTGACCCCTGGACGTCTCGACCTCAGCACCAACTTCTCAGGTAATTCAGCTACAGTTTTGCACCTTATTCGCCTTTGCTACTCTTCGTTTTGTCCTGCAGATTATTCTTGTCTTCCTCTCACATTCCCTACTCGTCCTCGTCTTCCTCGTCGTCCTCGTCCTCCTCCTCGTCCTCCTCCTCGTCCTCCTCCTCCTCCTCCTCCTCCTCCTCCTCCTCCTCCTCCTCCTCCTCCTCCTCCTCTTCCTCCTCCTCGTTCTCCTCCTCGTTCTCCTCCTTCATCTCCACCTCCTCCTCGTCCTCGTTCTCGTCCTCATCCTCGTCCTCGTCCTCGTCATCGTCCTCGTCGTCCTCCTCCTCCTCCTCCTCCTTCTCCTCCTCCTCCTCCTCCTCCTCCTCCTCCTCCTCCTCCTCCTCCTCCTCCTCCTCCTCCTTCTCCTCCTCCTCCTCCTCGTCCTCCTCCTCCTCCTCCTCCTCCTCCTCCTCCTCGCTCCTCCTCCTCCTCCTCCTCGTCGTCCTCCTCCTCCTCGTCGTCGTCGTCTTCGTCGTCCTCCTCCTCCTCCTCCTCCTCCTCCTCCTCCTCCTCCTCCTCCTCTTCCTCCTCCTCTTCCTCCTCCTCTTCCTCCTCCTCCTCCTCCTCCTCGTCCTCCTCCTCGTCCTCCTCTTTCCTCCTCCTCCTCCTCCTCCTCCTCCTCCTCCTCCTCCTCCCTCCTCCTCCTCCTCCTTCTCCTCCTCCTCTTCCTCCTCCTTCTCCTCCTCGTCCTTCTCCTCCTCCTCGACCTCTTCCTCCTCCTCGTCTTCCTCGTCCTCCTCGTCCTCCTCCTCCTCGTCCTCCTCCTCCTCCTCCTCCTCCTCCTCCTCCTCCTCCTCCTCCTCCTCCTCCTCCTCCTCCTCCTCCTCCTGCTCCACCTCCTCCTCCTCCTCCTCCTCGTATGTCGACGTTGTTGTCCATGTTTTCGTCGCTGTCCTCCCAGTTGTGTGTATCGTTGTCCTCATGGTGGTCTTCTTTGCCGTATTTATCTTGTTTGTCGTTGCTGTTGTCGTCAAAGTTATCGTTGTTGTTTTCGTCATTGTCGCCGTTGTTGTCGTCCTCGTTATCGTTGTCGACGTCATCAGTATACCGGTACAGTGACGCAGTACTTTCTACGCAGGATCCAACCAGGACGCCACCATTGCCTACCTTGCTGTGCTGACGTCACTGAGTCGAACTCTGGAGCAGCTGCAGAACGAGACGAGTCGATTCCTGACCGTGGAGGTGGGGGGTCAGATGTTCCCCCCGTCCCCCCTATCCCTCTCTGGGAACGTCACCTGTCCCCCTGGCACCGTCCCTGCCCAAGTGGCCTGCGGTGTGTACCCTTGTGTGTGTGTGTGTGTGTGTGTGTGTGTGTGTGTGTGTGTGTGTGTGTGTGTGTGTGTGTGTGTGTGTGTGTGTGTGTGTGTGCGTGTGTGTTTGCATTTGTACATATATGTGGAGGGGTGGGGGTGGGAGTGGGGGTGGGGTTTGGTGATGTATGTTTTTGCACCTACATGTGTGCGTAATGGTTAGCGTGTGGAGGAATGGAAGTTGGTGTAATGTACGTGTGTTGGGGAATGGAGGTTTGGTGTAATGTACGTGTGTTTAGGGAATGGAGGTTTGGTGTAATGTACGTGTGTTTAGGGAATGGAGGTTTGGTGTAATGTACGTGTATTTAGGGAATGGAGGTTTGGTGTAATGTATGTGTGTTGGGGAATGGGGGTGGGGGGAGGGGGGGGGGGGGGGGGGCTGGGGTAATGGACGTGTGTCGGGGAATGGAGGTTTGGTGTAATGTACGTGTGTTGGGGAGTGGAAGTTTGGTGTAATGTACGTGTGTTGGGGAGTGGAGGTTTGGTGTAATGTACGTGTGTTGGGGAATGGAGGGCTGTTGTAATGTACGTGTGTTGGGGAATGGAGGTTTGGTGTAATGTACGTGTGTTGGGGAGTGGAGGTTTGGTGTAATGTACGTGTGTTGGGGAATGGAGGTTTGGTGTAATGTACGTGTGTTTGGGGAATGGAGGTTTGGTGTAATGTACGTGTGTTGGGGAGTGGGGGTTTGGTGTAATGTACGTATGTTGGGAAATGGAGGTTTGGTGTAATGTACGTGTGTTGGGGAGTGGAAGTTTGGTGTAATGTACGTGTCGGGAATGGGGGGGGGGGGGGGGGGGGGGGGGGGGGGCTGCGGTAATGGACGTGAGGTGGAGGGGGGGGGGGTAGGAGGATTGGGGGTTAGGGGCTAGTGCTGATCATTGATAAAGGCTTACTAAAATGTATCAGTACCAGTATTCACAGACACATAGAAAGTTATCGGCACGACAACCCTGCCTTGGATATAAGGGCTTTTCCGGTAGGCTGCACTTCTGACAGTTTCATCGACATCCTGCCGGTTGCTTTCTGATCGAAACAGTGGGAAACCATTATCTTGTCTTCCGAAGAATGGGAAATCCCAGCATTTCCACTTTTCAGAAAGTGTATTCCCCAAAGGCATGCCCTAGGGCTTATCACGTGGCTGTTTGCTATTGCGGCCATCACGGTCAACATGTGTCATGGATGACTTTCCTACTTTTGGGGCGACCTCAATTATTCTCAGAAGGAATAAAATGTAACTTACTATTTGTATACCCCCAAAAAGCCAGGAACGTGAAAAGGGAGACTTCTCTTGTTTTGCTACATTGCGAAGATGACGATTTTGATCTCGATAACTTTTATGACTTATGAGAACTGCCGAGTTTTTTCAACCTTCAGGTAATCTGGCTGCTGGCTGCTGGCTGCTGGTAGGACGTAGCAAGAGTGAAATTTTATTGAATTATTAGGTGGGGATAACCTCTCCTGATATTCACAAAAGATGCTCTTTTCTACTTATTTGCCCACTGGGTAAGCACTTACCATCAGCGGGTGCAGGATACGCTGTGTTCATGAGTACAGGCTCTGGTCTGGTTCAAGCTAGAGTTCGAAAGGAACGTACAAGTCTGACACCCATGAAAAACGTTTTTCTGAACTTACAAACTGGGTAAGTATTTATACCCTCAGTAGGCAAAGGGTACTTTTTGTTCATGGCTTCTGGAAAAGAGGATCCTGTGTTACTGGGTCAAGGGTGCTCTTTGTTCATGACTTTTGGTAAAGAGTATCCTGTGTTACTGGGTCAAGGGTGCTCTTTGTTCATGACTTCTGGTAAAGAGTATCCTGTGTTACTGGGTCAAGGGTGCTCTTTGTTCATGACTTCTGGTAAAGAGTATCCTGTGTTACTGGGTCAAGGGTGCTCTTTGTTCATGACTTCTGGTAAAGAGTATCCTGTGTTACTGGGTCAAGGGTGCTCTTTGTTCATGACTTCTGGTAAAGAGTATCCTGTGGTACTGGGTCAAGGGTGCTCTTTGTTCATGACTTCTGGTAAAGAGTATCCTGTGTTACTGGGTCAAGGGTGCTCTTTGTTCATGACTTCTGGTAAAGAGTATCCTATGGTACTGGGTCAAGGGTGCTCTTTGTTCATGACTTCTGGTAAAGAGTATCCTATGGTACTGGGTCAAGGGTGCTCTTTGTTCATGACTTCTGGTAAAGAGGATCCTGTGTTACTGGGTCAAGGGTGCTCTTTGTTCATGACTTCTGGTAAAGAGGATCCTGTGTTACTGGGTCAAGGGTGCTCTTTGTTCATGACTTCTGGTAAAGAGGATCCTGTGTTACTGGGTCAAGGGTGCTCTTTGTTCATGACTTCTGGTAAAGAGAATCCTGTGTAAGTGGACATGACGACTGTCCCTGGTCCGTTGCAGGCGAGTGTCCGAGAGGCACGTACCAGTCGGGCGTGCAGTGCGTGCTGTGCGGTCAGGGCAGCTACGTGGACAGCACGGGAAGCACGAGTTGCTCCCCCTGCCCCTATGGCTTCTCCACGCGTGGTCTGGGCTCCACCTCCAGGTCCCAGTGTCGCCCTGGTACGTCTGTACGTGTGTGTGTGTGTGCGTACGTGTGATAGTGTGTATGTGTGTGTGTGTTTGTGTGTGTGTGTGTGTGTGTGTGTGTGTGTGTGTGTACGAGTGCGTGTGTGTGTACGAGTGCGCGTGTGTGTGTGCCTGTGTGTGTGTGAGTGTGTGTGTGTGTGTGTGTGTGTGTTGTGTGCGCGCATGTGTGTGTACGTGTGTGTGTGTGTGTGTGTGTGTGTGTGTGTGTGTGTGCGTGCGTGAGCGCTGTTTATGTGTTGCGCGCGCGCGCGCGTGTGTGTGTGTGTGTGTGTGTGTGTGCGTGCACGCTGTTTGTGTGTTGCGTGTGTGTGTGTTTTTTTTTGCGTGTTACGTGTGTGTGTGTGTGTGTGTGCGTGGGCGCTGTTTGTGCGTTGCGTGTGTGTGTGTGTGTGTGTGTTTTGCGTGTTACGTGTGTGTGTGTGTGTATGTGTGTGTGTGTCTGTGTGTGTGTGAGTGTGCACATGTGTGTCAACATCACCATCACCAAAAGGCTCACCACGTCTACCCCCTGTGTCGTTCAAGGTGACCATGGCGGCGAAGAGAGCGAGGACAGACAGGACAGCGGGGTGTTGAAGGTCGTGCTGCCCGTGGTGTTCTCTGTGCTGGCCCTGGCTGTGGCCGTGCCGCTGTCCATCTGGATCTGGCAGAAGAACAAGTGAGTCCCTCTTGCAGGTCACTTCGAAAACATACATAGTCATCACTGTCGTCGTCTTCGTCGTTGTCGTCATTTGTTGTCTGTGTTATCGCTGTCGTTGCCGTAAGTTCATTAGTCGTCATCCTTGTTGTCAACATGGTTATCATTATCGACGGGTGCAGTAGAAATAGCAGCAGCAGCAGCAGCAGCAACAGTAGTAGTAGTAGTAGTAGTAGTAGTAGTAGTGGTAGTGGTAGTAGTAGTGGTAGTAGTAGAAGTACCAGTAGCAGCAGCAGCAGCAGTAGTAGTGGTGTTAGTGGTATTGATAGTAGTCGTAGTAGTAGTAGTGGTGGTGGTAATATTAGTGGTAGTAGTAGTAGTAGTATTCTATTAGTTGTTGTTGTTGTAAATTAAAACCATGCAATATTAAATATTTGAGTCAGGTGACCTTGCTGTCATTACTGACCTTGCCATCAACACCGACAGTCATGTAATTTACATTTGACCTCGCTATCATTACTGAGAGGGCCATCTGCTTTGCATTTGACCTTGCTATCGTTACTGACCTTGCTATCATTACTGACATTGCTATGATGACCGTCAGAGCCATCTGCTTTGCATTTGACCTTACTATCAGTGACAGGGCAATCTGCTTTGGATTTGACCTTGTTGTCATTAATGACCTTGCTATCATTACTGACAAAGCCATCTACTTTGCATTTGACCTTGCTATCGTTACTGACCTTGCTACCATCACTGACAAAGCTGTCCGAATTGCAGTCGACCTTGCTGCCACCACTGACAAAGCCATCTGCTTTGCATTTGACCCTGCTTACATCCCTGACAAAGCCATCTGCTTTGCATTTGACCTTGCTATCGTCACTGACAATTGTCTGCTTTGCATTGGACCATGCTATCGTCACTGACAGTTATCTGCTTTGCATTTGACCTTGCTATCGTCACTACTCAATTCTTCGAGAAGAGGTGGAGACAGCGGTTAAGTTCCTCAAGAAAGGGAAGTCAGCTGGGGTTGACAACATTCCAGGGGAACTCATCCAGGCAGGAGGCGACGCAATGATCGATGCACTCACGAAGATCTGCAATAAGATCTGGCAGACGGGAGATTGGGCAACCCTGTGGACACAGTCCTTATTGCCCAAGAAAGGCAACCTGCAAATGTGCCAGAACTACCACACGATCAGCCTCATCAGCCATCCCAGCAAGGTCATGCTGAAAGTACTGCTGAACAGATTAAAACCTCGGGCAGAGAAAATCATTGCTGAAGAGCAGGCAGGTTTCAGACCCGGTAGGAGCACCACCGAACAGATCTTCAGTCTGAGAGTTCTGTGTGAGAAACACATACAACACCAACAAGATCTGTACCATGTCTTTATAGACTTTAAGAAAGCATTTGACAGAGTCTGGCATGCTGCGCTGTGGGCCACAATGAGAAGCTACAACATCAGCTCCAAGATCATCAAAGTCGTCGAACACCTCTATGACAGAGCGACCAGCGCAGTCCTGTTCAATGGTACCACAGGCGAATGGTTCAGGACAACGGTCGGAGTCAGACAGGGCTGTCTACTCTCCCCCACACTCTTTAACCTCTTCCTCGAAATGATAAATGATAATAGTTTTATGTTTGTCTGCAACGTTCACTGAAGAAGGGCGTGTGCCCGAAAGACTTTGATTTTGGTGTTTGTCGTGTGTTTGTTTCTTATTGATCGAAATGATAATGACTGATGCCCTAGCAGACCACGAAGGATCAATCAGCATCTGTGGCAGAAAGATCACCAACTTACGTTTTGCTGATGACATTGATGGATTAGCAGGAAGTGAAAAGGAGCTGACTAGTCTTGTCGAGCACCTGGACAAGACCTCACAGGCATATGGCACGGAGATCAGCGCCGAGAAGACCAAGGTGATGACGAACAATCCTCGGGGCTTCAAAATAGAAATCAAAGCAAAGGGTCAAAAACCGGAAGCTGTGAACAACTTCAAATACCTGGGATCTATCGTGACTGATGAAGGGTCCAAACCAGATATACTGTCCAGAATAGCACAAACAACAGCAGCATTGGCAAAGTTGAAGCCAATATGGCGTGACAGAAATATCACTCTCGCGTCGAAGATCAGGCTCATGTGCACGCTGGCCATCTCCGTATTCTTGTATGAATGCGAGTCCTGGACACTCACATCTGAACTACAGAGAGGGATACAAGCCCTGGAAATGAGATGCTACCGCAAGATTCTGAACATCTCATATAAAGACCATGTCACGAATGAGGAAGTCAGCAACAGGATCAGGAGAGCAATTGGACAGTACGACGACCTGCTTTCAATCGTGAAAAGCAGAAAGCTGAAGTGGTACGGTCACGTGTCAAGATTCAGTGGGCTGGCCAAGACCATCCTGCAAGGTACCGTACCAGGTGGGAGAAGGAGAGGCAGGCAGAGAAAGAGGTGGGAAGACAACATCAAAGAGTGGACAGACTTGACCTTTGCTGACTCACAGTGAGCCACAGAGGATAGAGATCGATGGAGGAAGATTGTCCGAAAGTCATCAGTGGTGCCTCAACAACCCATCTGAGGGTTAAGAGACTGAACTGAACTGAACTGATTGTCACTGAAGCTATCTGCTTTGCATTTGACTTTGCTTTCGTCACTGACAGCTATCTGTTGCATTTGACCTTGCTATCGTCACTGACAGTTGTCTGCTTTGCAGGACCAAGCGAGCTGTACGGTGCAGCTCCTTCAACCTACAGATGACCCACAGACCAGAAAACGGCGTGCCTCCCCCTGCCTACTTCTCTCCTTCCTGCAAGTCCATGTCTGCTTAGTTCCAGGGTCTCCAGCACCCACTCTCTTCCTTCCACCTCTACCCTCTCCCTCCCCTTCCACCTCTACCCTCTCCCTCCCCTTCCACCTCTACCCACTCCCTCCCCTTCCACTTCTACCCTCTCCCTCCCCTTCCACTTCTACTCTCTCCCTCCCCTTCTACTTCCACCTTCTCCCTCCCCTTCCACTTCTACCCTCTCCCTCTCCTTCCACTTCTATCTTCTCCCTCCCCTTCCACTTCTACCCTCTCCCTCTCTTTCCACTTCTATCTTCTCTCTCCCCTTCAACCTTCACCCACTCCCTCCCCTTCCACTTCTATCTTCTCCCTCCCCTTCAACCTTTACCCTCTTACTCCCCTTCCACTTCTATCTTTTCCCTCTCTTTAAACTTTTACCCACTCCCTCCCCTTCCACTTCTACCCACTCCCTTCCAAATCTACCTACTCCTTCCCCTTCCACACCTACCCAATCCCTTCTCTTTCACCTCTACCCACTCCCTTCCCTTCCACCTCTACTCCATCCTCCCTTACATTCTCCCACTCCTCCTTCCACCTTCCTACTCCCTCCCTCCATCCTCCACTCCCTCCCTCCCTCCACCTCTCCCTCCCTCCTCCCTCACCTCCACTCCTCCTCCCACCTCCACTCCCTCCCTCCCTCCCTCCTCTCCCACTCCCTCCTCTCCCTCACCCACTCCCTCCTCTCCCTCACCTCCTCCCTCCCTCCCTCCTCCCTCCACTCCCTCCCTCCACTCTCCCACTCCCTCCCTCCTCACCTCCCTCCCTCCTCTTCCACCTCCCACTCCCTCCCTCACCTCCCTCCCTCCCACCTCCCTCCTCCCTCCCTCCTCCACTCCCTCCCTCCCACCTCCCTCCTCCCTCACCTCCCTCCTCCTCACCTCCCTCCCTCCCTCCCACCTCCACTCCTCCTCCCACCTCCACTCCCTCCCTCCACCTCCTCCTCCCTCCTCCTCACCTCCACTCCTCCCTCCCTCCTCTCCACTCCCTCCCTCCCTCCACCTCTCTCCCTCTTCCTCCCTCCCTCCTCCTCCCACCTCCCTCCTCCTCCCACCTCCCTCCTCCTCCCACCTCCCTCCTCCTCCCACCTCCACTCCTTCCTCTCACCTCCCTCCCTCCCTCCACCTCCCTCTCTCAACCTCCCTCCCTCCACTCCCTCCTCCACCTCCCTCCTCCTTCCACCTCCACTCCCTCCCTCCCACCTCCACTCCTCCTCCCACCTCCACTCCTCCTCCCACCTCCACTCCTCCTCCCACCTCCACTCCTCCTCCCCTCCACTCCCTCCTCCCTCCCTCCCTCCCTCACCTCCACTCCTCCCTCACCTCCCTCCTCCTCCACTTCCCTCCTCCACCACCTCCCTCCTCCTCAACCTCCCTCCTCCCTCCCTCCCTCCCTCCCTCCTCCCTCCCACCTCCCTCCTCCTCCCACCTCCACTCCTCCTCCACCTCCCTCCTCCCTCACCTCCCTCCCTCCTCCCACCTCCCTCCTCCTCCCACCTCCCACCTCCCACCTCCTTCCTCCTCCTCCCTCCTCCCACCTCCCTCCTCCTCCCACCTCCCTCCTCCTCCCACCTCCCTCCCTCCTCCCACCTCCCTCCTCCTCCACCTCCCTCCTCCTCCACCTCCCTCCTCCTCCTCCTCCCACCTCCTCTCCCTCCTCCTCCACCTCCCTCCTCCTCCCACCTCCCTCCTCCTCCACCTCCCTCCTCCTCCACCTCCCTCCTCCTCCACCTCCCTCCTCCTCCACCTCCCTCCTCCTCCCACCTCCACTCCCTCCCTCACCTCCACTCCTCCTCCCACCTCCACTCCTCCCTCCACCTCCCTCACTCCCTCCCTCCCTCACCTCCCTCCTCCTCCCACCTCCCTCCTCCTCCCACCTCCCTCCTCCTCCCACCTCCCTCCTCCTCCCACCTCCCTCCTCCTCCCACCTCCCTCCTCCTCCCACCTCCCTCCTCCCTCCACCTCCCTCCTCTCCTCCCACCTCCCTCCTCCTCCCACCTCCCTCCTCCCACCTCCCTCCCTCCCTCCCTCCCTCCTTACACCTCCACTCCTCCTCCCACCTCCCTCCTCCTCCCACCTCCACTCCTCCTCCCACCTCCCTCCCTCCTCCCTCACCTCCTCCTCCCTCCTCCCTCCTCCTCCCTCCCTCCCTCACCTCCACTCCTCCTCACCTCCACTCCTCCTCCACCTCCCTCCTCCTCCCACCTCCACTCCTCCCTCCCACCTCCCTCCCTCACCTCCCTCCCTCCCACCTCCCTCCTCCCACCTCCCTCCTCCTCCCACCTCCATCTCCTCCTCCCCCTCCCTCCCTCCTCCCCCTCCCTCCTCCCCCTCCCTCCCTCCTCCACCTCCCTCCCTCCCTCCTCCTCCCTCCCTCCCTCCCTCCACCTCCACTCCTCCTCCTCACCTCCCTCCTCCTCCACCCTCACCTCCCTCCACCCTCACCTCCCTCCTCCTCCACCCTCACTCCCTCCTCCCACCTCACCTCCTCCTCCTCCCACCTCCACTCCTCCTCCCACCTCCACTCTCCTTCCCCCTCCACTCCTCCTCCCACCTTCACTCCTCCTCCCACCTCTCCTCCTCCTCCCACCTCCACTCCTCCTCCACCTCCCTCCTCCTCCCACCTCCACTCCTCCCTCACCTCCCTCCTCCTCCCTCCCTCCCTCCTCCCTCCTCCCTCACCTCCTCCCTCCCTCCCTCCCTCCTCCTCCTCACCTCCCTCCTCCCTCCCTCCCTCCCTCACCTCCCTCCTCCCTCCACCTCCCTCCTCCCTCCCTCCCTCCCTCCTCCTCACCTCCCTCCCTCCTCCCTCCCTCCCTCACCTCCCTCCCTCCCTCACCTCCCTCCCACCCTCACCTCCCTCCTCCCTCACCTCCCTCCCTCCCTCACCTCCCTCCCTCACCTCCCTCCCTCACCTCCCTCCCTCCCTCACTCCCTCCTCCCTCCCTCCTCCCTCCCTCCCTCCCTCCTCTACTCCCTCCTCCTCACCTCCCTCCTCCTCCTCACCTCCCTCCTCCCTCCCTCCCTCCCTCACCTCCCTCCCTCCCTCCCTCCTCCCTCCCTCCCTCACCTCCCTCCTCCCTCCACCTCCACTCCCTCCCTCCCTCCCTCCCTCCCTCCCTCCCTCACCTCCCTCCTCCTCCACCTCCCTCCCTCCTCACCTCCCTCCTCCTCACCTCCCTCCTCCCTCCACCTCCACTCCTCCTCCCACCTCCCTCCATCCCTCACCTTCCTCCACCTCCCTCCTTCCTCTCACCTCCCTCCTCCTCCCACCTCCCTCCTCCTCCCACCTTCCTCCTTCCTCCCTCACCTCCCTCCCTCCCTCCTCCTACCTCCTCCCTCCCTCCCTCACCTCCCTCCTCCTCCTACCTCCCTCCCTCCCTCCTACCTCACCTCCCTCCCACCTCCCTCCCTCCCTCCCTCCCTCCCTCCCTCCCGCCCTCCCTCCTCCACTCCCTCCCCTCCACCTCTCACTCCTCCCTCCCTCCTCTCTCCTACTCCCTCCCTCCCACCTCCACTCCCTCCCCTCCCTCCCTCCTCCCTCCCTCCCTCACCCCTATCTCCCTCCCTCCTATCCCCTTCCTCCTCCCTCCTCCTCCCCCTCCCTCCTCCCCCTCCCTCCTCTCCCCTTCCTCCTCTCTCCCTCCCTCCACCTCCCTCCTCCTCCCACCTCCCTCCTCCCTCCCTCCCTCACCTCCTCCCTCCCTCACCTCCCTCCCTCCCTCCTCACCTCACTCCCTCCCTTCCACCTCCCTACTCCTCCCTCCACCTCCCTCCCTCCCTCCCTCCCTCACCTCCTCCCTCCCTTCCACCTCTACCCCTCCTCCCTCCACCTCACCTCACTCCCTCCCCTCCCACCTCCCTCCCTCCCCTCCACCTCTACCTACTCCCTCCCCTTCCACCTCTACCTACTCCCTCCCCTTCCACCTCTACCCACTCCCTCCCCTTCCATCTCTACCTACTCCCTCCCCTTCCACCTCTACCCACTCCCTCCCATTCCACCTCTACCTACTCCCTCCTCTTCCACCTATACTTACTCCCTTCCACTTCTACCCGCTCCCTTCCCTTCAATCTCTACCCAAACCATGGAGTGCCAGCACTAGGACGCAAGGCGCTATATTCCAAGACAGTTAGCATGTCTCACACACATATGGACATATGCAAATATAGTTATTCGCACACGCATGTTAGCGCACACGTATGCACGCACGTGCGCATACACCAGTTTTTACTATGTGTTATTTCATTTGTAAAATGGAAATGAATTCATCCTGAACTATGCATGTCATGTAAGTACATTGAAGTGTTTTGGCCTTTGGAGAATTTGGCTAAATTCGATCGAGCAGACAGCAACGTGATGATAGTCCAGCGTGTTGGTTTGCATAGATCGAATGAAGACAGTATACATAAAGCGCGATGTGGTGCATACGATTTCAGTTAAACAGCCCTACTCTTCACTTTTTGATTTGCTGTACCGACAACGAACTAATGTCGTGATCATTGTCTTGTAACTGCTATTACAATAAGTGAAATTTTTTTTAATCATAAATTTGTGCTCTTTGTCCTATACATATAACTTTTTCAACATTAAAAGAAGGATAATGTTTATCCATGGAACTATGTGGCTTCACACAATATCTGAATGTTTACCCGGAAGAGTGTACCTTTAAATGCACTTCATAGACTTTTCCCATTTGGAAATGCTGTTTGTGCTTGAGTTCATAGCTAAGAGCTCGTGTATGTAGCTGTTAAATATACACGGCATGTCATATTTCTATATTTTCTCACTATATCCTATAAATTCTGGGTTATAAGCTGTACATGTACATTTATGTTACATTCACTGCGTTGTAGTGTAATTTCGTGAAGACCACGTATTACACTGGAAACAGTTCTCTCTGTGATTACAGTTTGTCTATGAAATGTAAACAGTTTTCCTTATTCACTCACTAACATGAATTATTGCTGTCGGGCGAACGACAAGTTTCAAGACTGTCGAACATCATTCTGTGGTAGCTGCATATATCGCGTGTTTCGTCATTCTTATTATGTAACATATATAATATATAATATAATATATTATCATAAATAATAATAATAATAATAATAATAATAATAATAATAATAATAATAATAATAATAATAATAATAATAATAATAATAATAATAATAATAATAATAATAATAAAAAAAATATAATATCATATATAATAATATATGTATTATGATTCTTATTATGTATCACTG
Organism: Theodoxus fluviatilis; assembly: GCA_034096865.1. NCBI lineage: Eukaryota > Metazoa > Mollusca > Gastropoda > Cycloneritida > Neritidae > Theodoxus > Theodoxus fluviatilis. The sequence continues at coordinate 36,668 of JAWQFJ010009174.1, read as the reverse complement.
AATAAATACATTGTACCAGACACTCCCATGACCACAGGTGTCTAAAGAGTTAATTTTTCACCGAGTAATCACTGCCCCTGGCTGAGCTACTGGAGATGGTCTCAAAAGTCCAGCAGGCAGGGGCGCCAGCTGATGAGGAGGGCATCGAGCGGCTCCGGTCATGTGTTAAGCCGGTTCCTAACTGGTGTTTGCCAAGTCTTGGCAAATACTGGCTCAGTATTCGGTCAACATTTGCTGGGTCTTGGGATATATTCGCCGAATATTTGGTCAAGTAATCCGGTTCTTAATTGGTTTTCGCCAAGACTTGGCAAATATTTGCCAAGACATGGGATATTGGCTCGACAGGTAATGTCAATAGCTATTGGCGCGAGGTAATCGTGATATCCTCTGAGAGCAATATGGCGGAAAAAATATGTCGCTTTGTTTACATTTACAGCCATTGCACACTTATGGTATGGGCATGGTGCCGATCGATGCCTTATTGCAAATGTCCTTTGTTTGCGAGATCTTGGCTTGGTTTTGTCAAGCTATTAAGAAGCTAAAGATTGGTCAAGACTTGACGCAATACTTGCCGAATTTTTGCCAATAAGCAATTTGCCAAGACTTGGTGAATATTAGCCAAGATCTATTTGTCAACTAAGAACATGTTTTACTCTTATGAAAATAATGTTATTATTTTTGCGTGGCTTGTTGAGAAATGTGTACTTAGGCCTAACTAGAAACAATCTTTCGACCAGACACCATCGTGATATGTGAATTTGATCATCAATGTTTTGTGTGATTTTTAAAACTATTGCTTCCAATTAAAAATGGTAAAAATCTATGGCATTTGTTTTTATATCTGAGTGTGCTTGTGCATGCATGCGCGCTTATACGCATCTGTATGTGCGTGCACGCGCAAGCGCATGTGTGGGCGTGTGAATGCATTCGTATATTCATTTCTTTTCACCGGTGCAAACACGAGGGGCTTCTGTATTTTCTCATGTGCTACACATAAATAAAGGAATAAACAGACACACACGCGCAAACACACACAGACAGAGAAGGGGGGGGGGGGATGATGGGGGCAGATAAACAGGCAGGCTGGCAGACATAAACAGACGGACACACACACACACACACACACACACACACACACACACACACACACACACACACACACGCACACACACACACACACACTCACTCACACACACACACTCACACACACACACACACACACTCACACACACACACACACACACACACACACACACACACACAGACAAAAGACAGAGAGAGAGACAGACACACAGACAGGCAGACAAGAAAGAGACAGTGAGAGACAGACAGACACAAACAGACAAAGAGACAGAGACACAGACAGAGAGAGACAGACACACAGACAGACAAGAGACTCACAGGCACAGACAGACAAGAGACACACAAACAGACAGATAGACAAGAGACAGACAGATCGACAGAAACACAAAAACAGACAGAGACAGACAGACAGATAGACAAGAGACAGATAGACAAGAGGCAGACACAGACAGACAAGAGACAAACAGACAGACAGAGACAGAAAGACAGACAGACAGACAGACGGAGATAGACAAAGACATGCAGAGACAGACAGAGAAAGACAGAGAAACAGACACACACACACACACACACACACACACACACACACACACACACACACATACACACACACACATGCACACGCACACACAGACAGACTGACGGACGGACGGACGGACGGACAGACAGACAGACGGACGCACGGGTGGGCGGGCGGCCGGGCGGGCAGGTAGGCAGGCAGGCAGGCAGGCAGGCAGGCAGGCAGGTAGGCAATCAGGCAGGCAGGTAGGCAGGCAGGCAAACATGGACTACGAAGATAGGATTGGAGAAAATAATGACGAAAACGCATCGTTGTACCGTTGCCTCAAGGTCTGAATACGAGTTACTTCCCCTTCCAGCACTCTCGTCAGAAGCACTGCAAGGAAAATGGCTTAGTGCAATCTGCGTGTATTTCTAAACGTAAACATTCGTTTCTCCCTCGTCGGGTTTGGTGCAAGACGGTTGGTATTTTACGTATGTAAAAATCTATAGTTTTCATTTTCCTGCATTCGCAATCTGATTAATCAATTGCTTGCAAATAGATTGCAGTAACAATTTTACGTTGGCGGAAACAGCGCCTTGAACGCGCGATTTTCATTCGAGTTGCCTGTGACTGTCAGTGTCACTGTGTGCACAAAGTGTACCTTTCCACTCAACGATTTCCCCCAATTTCTCGATGATTGTGCGGGTACCTGATGAAAACACCGTGTTGAAATATTTTTTTTAAAATTAGGCTACACCTCCCTTTCATGCGAAAATGAGACAAATTTATGTAAAAAAAAAACTAAAACTAAAAACAAGAGCGTTTTTCTACAGTTTTTTAATCGTTCCAATTCCACGTGGGATGATTGAAAAGGAGAGGAATTGAAGAGAACTCCCATTAATATAAACGAAAGGACAAGCATAGCCCACATCTCTCTCTCTCTCTCTCTCTCTCTCTCTCTCTCTCTCTCTCTCTCTCTCTCTCTCTCTCTCTCTCTCTCACACACACACACACACACACACACACACACACACACACACACACACACACACACACACTCCTTTTTTGGCTTGCATCATAAATGCTGTTGTCTCTCACATGAGGGCGATGAATGTGCTTGTATAGCCCTTTAAAATGCTAGCAGTTGTGTACATGAATGCATTTTGTGCAGAGCAGAACTTTACACCCTTGTTCATGCCACCCTCCCCTCCCCCCCCACCCCTATTTCCCCTGCCTCCTGCCCTATGCCCCCTACCCTGCCCTCTACTCCCTGCCCCTACCATCTGCCCGCTACCCTAGCCCCTGCCCCCTACCCCTTACTCACCACCATAGCAACCCCTCATACCCAGCCCAGCAAAAATGGACATCAGTTCCAAACTTTCAATGAACAGCAACAACAACAAAAGTAACTGATAACAAAAATGAGCATCATATTAATCAAGCAAAAATAAACAGAATAAGATAGAAAATATGAAAAGAACAATGTAGGAAATAGGGTAAGATCTCGGCCTTCATGCACACACCACACCCACAAGCATGCACACATGCACTCCACACCAACAAGCACACACACACACACACACACACACACACACACACACACACACACACTAAAACCAAGAAAGCACAGAACAGCATGTAAGAGAGGTGTGAAAGGAGAAGGTTGTCGAGGCTGAGCATTCATTATGAGCCCAGCAAAAACTAATACTGCCCATAGTTCCATACATCAAGACTTGGGGCACTTCATTGTCATGATGTGGAATGCAAGTTTTCCCATGCACTCCAATTGGTAAAAATGCGTGATATAACTGAACAGACTGTTAAACTACACTGCATGTGTGTGTTGTGTGTTACAGAGAGATGACACAGCCCATGTCATGTGTGTGTTGTGTGTTACAGAGAGCTGACACAGCCCATGTCATGTGTGTGTTGTGTGTTACAGAGAGCTGACACAGCCCACTGCATGTGTGTGTTGTGTGTTACAGAGAGCTGACACAGCCCACTGCATGTGTGTGTTGTGTGTTACAGAGAGCTGACACAGCCCATGTCATGTGTGTGTTGTGTGTTACAGAGAGCTGACACAGCCCACTGCATGTGTGTGTTGTGTGTTACAGAGAACTGACACAGCCCATGTCATGTGTGTGTTGTGTGTTACAGAGAGCTGACACAGCCCATGTCATGTGTGTGTTGTGTGTTACAGAGAGCTGACACAGCCCATGTCATGTGTGTGTTGTGTGTTACAGAGAGCTGACACAGCCCATGTCATGTGTGTGTTGTGTGTTACAGAGAGCTGACACAGCCCATGTCATGTGTGTGTTGTGTGTTACAGAGAGCTGACACAGCCCATGTCATGTGTGTGTTGTGTGTTACAGAGAGCTGACACAGCCCATGTCATGTGTGTGTTGTGTGTTACAGAGAGCTGACACAGCCCATGTCATGTGTGTGTTGTGTGTTACAGAGAGCTGACACAGCCCATGTCATGTGTGTGTTGTGTGTTACAGAGAGCTGACACAGCCCATGTCATGTGTGTGTTGTGTGTTACAGAGAGCTGACACGGCCCATGTCATGTGTGTGTTGTGTGTTACAGAGAGCTGACACAGCCCATGTCATGTGTGTGTTGTGTGTTACAGAGAGCTGACACAGCCCATGTCATGTGTGTGTTGTGTGTTACAGAGAGCTGACACAGCCCATGTCATGTGTGTGTTGTGTGTTACAGAGAGCTGACACAGCCCATGTCATGTGTGTGTTGTGTGTTACAGAGAGCTGACACAGCCCATGTCATGTGTGTGTTGTGTGTTACAGAGAGCTGACACAGCCCATGCCATGTGTGTGTTGTGTGTTACAGAGAGCTGACACAGCCCATGTCATGTGTGTGTTGTGTGTTACAGAGAGCTGACACAGCCCATGCATGTGTGTGTTGTGTGTTACAGAGAGCTGACACAGCCCATGCCATGTGTGTGTTGTGTGTTACAGAGAGCTGACACAGCCCATGTCATGTGTGTGTTGTGTGTTACAGAGAGCTGACACAGCCCATGTCATGTGTGTGTTGTGTGTTACAGAGAGCTGACACAGCCCATGTCATGTGTGTGTTGTGTGTTACAGAGAGCTGACACAGCCCATGTCATGTGTGTGTTGTGTGTTACAGAGAGCTGACATGGCCCATGTCATGTGTGTGTTGTGTGTTACAGAGAGCTGACATGGCCCATGTCATGTGTGTGTTGTGTGTTACAGACAGCTGACATGGCCCATTGCATGTGTGTTGTGTGTTACAGAGAGCTGACACAGCCCATGTCATGTGTGTGTTGTGTGCTACAGAGAGCTGACATGGCCCATGTCATGTGTGTGTTGTGTGCTACAGAGAGCTGACATGGCCCATGTCATGTGTGTGTTGTGTGATACAGAGAGCTGACACGGCCCATGTCATGTGTGTGTTGTGTGTTACAGAGAGCTGACACACCCCATGTCATGTGTGTGTTGTGTGTTACAGAGAGCTGACACAGCCCATTGCATGTGTGTGTTGTGTGTTACAGAGAGCTGACACAGCCCAAGGCTGCCGACACAGAGCTGTTGACTGCCACCCTTGCCCTGGGGACTTGCCAAGCTCCAGTCCAGTTTGACCCCTGCCCTCTGCCCTGCCTGCCCTCAACGCTGACCTGACTGTGGAAGGCTGTCCTGAGGACATCAGGGGTGGAAGAGACAGACAGACCATGGACAGCTGTGGGAGATGTTGACTGGAGAAACTGATTGGATTTGGGTTAAGTTGTGTTTTTCCCCCTGTGACTGCCTTGAGTGTACATCTGCAGTCCTGTGTGTGTCATTTGTGAAAGAGTCAGCTGGAACCAATCACTCCTGACAGAAGCAGTGATTTTAAAAACTGAAGTGGTTGTGAACTTTTTTCTGAAAAAAAAGTCTGGGCTTGCTGTGGAAGAGCAATCCTGAGGAATCTGGACAGCTGTGGGGAGTGTTGACAGATGAGAGGCAGATGTGACTATGTTTTTCCTCCCTCTGATTTGCCTTGGACACACAATAGTTTACCAGAGCTGAGGAGAGCTACGAGACACACAGACTCAACAAATTGAAGTGGATGTGACTTTTTTAAAAACTGTGACTGCCCTAGATGTAAAACAGTCATCCAGAGGTGTTTGTTGTTTTATTTAGGTTGTGAGTGAGACAGCTGAAAAACCACAGACAGCTTAGAGATGTATTGATGTAGTGAAATGTATGATGTTTACTTTCAAACATTTCATATCAGTGACTGCCGGGGGACTGTGAGTTTCAGTAACACCAACAGTCCATGTGGCCTGCTGTTTGGGAGTGTCGTTGTGACTGAAGGAAAATTCAGACAGGTTACTTTTGTGCACGTGAGTGTGAGTGAGATCTTTTGAAGACAAATTTTGATCTAAAGTTTCTTTGTTTCCTCGTCTGTGTGCCAGATTTGGAAATAACTGCTTTTCTAGTTGTTACATGATCTCGTCACTTTCATGGTTTAGGGTTTTGGGGGAGGGGGAGTTGTTTGTTTTTTAATAGTTTTTTCTTAATACATAATAGACTTACACCTCCAAAGGGTCATTGGCCATGACGACAAAGAAAGAATCAGATTGGATGAAGCCACCGACACTTTCCTACGCTATGGACATGCCTGCCCTCGCACTCCAGATCAAAACTGAACTTCCTGACGTTGCGAATGATGCATCAGACGTGGCATGCAGTTCTCTTGGCAGCGCCTACTCGGAACATCACACAGTCAGCAAGAGTGAGAGAGAAGCATGGAGCTCATGCGCTGACTACCCTGGGAATGTGATCGGCATTGCCCAGGGTTCTCTGCAGGAGGAGGAACTGGACTTGGGGAAAGGCACCATTGTCTTGGAAGGGGAGGACTTCTGGGTGGAAGTGGATCCCGACTACAAGAGCGATGGAGAGACAGAAGAGATGCTTGGAGAGAAGTCTGTGAGCAGAGAGACGGAGGGTTATATTGATCTCACTGCTGGGGAGCTAGAAGGAACACCTGAAGAGAAATTTGAGCTCAAGAGTGAGCCCAAGGGTAGAGAGATGGAGGTGTGTTTTGATTCCACTAGGGACAAGACAGGAGTCTCATCAGACAGGCAAGGGCAGTCCTCCTGCCCTGCATATGCCTGGCTTCCCAGCATCAGAGGAGTTTCAGCAGACGTAGCAAGGAATTCCAAGATTGTGCAGCAGGACATGCCAACACTACCTGAAGACCAGCTCTCTCTGAAACACAGCTCTAAAAGTGGCGAAATTCTCCTCCGCCACCAGACCATACTGGGGCAGGAACTGGAGAAGAAGTATCCATGTTCCCAATGCAGTGCCGAGTTAGAATCTCTGGACTTACTTAAGAGCCACATGGCAACACACCAGAGACAACTCAGGTACTTGTGCCGGATCTGTTGCAAGAATTTCCATGATAAGACCACCCTGGAGCAGCACTTGCGCTCTTTCCACAGAATCAAAGGATTTATGTGTGTGGAATGCGCCGTGTGGTTCCCCCAAAACTACATGCTCCATACTCACATTGGCCGCATCCACAACCGAACAAAGAAGAGTGCCTGTCCCACAAGTGAGAAGAAAGTTGCCACGAAAAGTACCATGGAATCTATTTTTGTAAAAGCTCACAGAGCAAAAGTTCCACGGTCCCCCAAGCCAAGCAAGACAGTCGGGCGACAGAGAGAACCAGATGGTGCAGACGTGGCGGATGGCCATGATTACAGGGCAACATTTCCCTGCTCTGAGTGTGACACGGTGTTTAGTTCCCAGGCTTGTCTAGACACCCACGTTGCCGTTTTACACAGGTCCTCAAGAGCCTCGGTTTATTTGAGAAGTACCATGGAATCTATTTTTGTAAAAGCTCACAGAGCAAAAGTTCCACGGTCCCCCAAGCCAAGCAAGACAGTCGGGCGACAGAGAGAACCAGATGGTGCAGACCTGGCGGATGGCCATGATTACAGGGCAACATTTCCCTGCTCTGAGTGTGACACGGTGTTTAGTTCCCAGGCTTGTCTAGACACCCACGTTGCCGTTTTACACAGGTCCTCAATAGCCTCGGTTTATTTGAGAAGAGCCAGACGCACCATTTGGAAACCTATGTGAGGAGTGCCTTGGTTCTTGCTTGTACCCTGTTCTCTCAAAGTGGGGAATACATCCACATGTTCAGCAAGGAAATATTTTCTCTATTTTCTCTTAAGTTTTTGAGATTGGATACCTCACCTATATATGGTATATAAGGCAAAGTAGTCCCTATCTTTTGATACCAGTTTGATTGACCTTGCTTCAAGGTCAAGGTCACAGGAGCTCTTCAAAGTTGGATTGTATACATGTTTTGAAGTGACCTTGACCTTGAACTATGGAAGATAACTGTTTCAAACTTAATAATGATGTGGGGCACATGTTATAATTTCATCATGAGACACATTTGGTCACATATCAAGGTCAAGGTCACTTTGGCCCTTATAAAATGTGACCAAAATGGGGTAATGAACCACTAAAAGTGACCATATCTCATGGTAGAAAGTGCCAATACGCACCATTGTGCTTCCTATGTCTTGAATTAACAGCTTTGTGTTGCATGACCTTGGATGACCTTGACCTTGGGTCAAGGCCACATGTATTTTGATAGGAAAAATGTGTAAAGCATTTCTTAGTGTATGATGTCATTGCTAGGTTTAGTTGTTTAACCTTGACCTTGAAGGTCACCTGAAGTTCAAGGTCATGTAAAGGTCAAGGTCAAGCATGTGAGTCGTATGGGCTTTGCCCTTCTTGTGTGTTTTTTTGTTTTTTTTATTCAGGAAAGCAAAGAATGGTACACAAGGGGGAAAGAAAACCATTTACATCATCACTATCAACATTATCATCAATATCTTCGTCAACATCATCTTCCTCAACATTGACATCTGGATGGATTCGGGTGGGGGGGTAGTGGGGGGGGGGAGGTGGGGGGGGGGGGGTGGCCAAGGGCAAGGGCTTGGATTGATGTTGGGATGGGAGAGGCAAACTCAGGACTGAAATGAATGCTTTGTGATTGGTTAAATGTGAGAGTTGTGAAGTGGTCATCTTAAGTGTCTTGATTCTGCTGGATGAAAATTTGATTTGGGGAGAGATTGAAAAAAAGAAGAGAGATTTGCTCACAAATACACATACACAGACAGACACACACACACACACACACACACACACACACACACACACACACACAGAGGCAGATACACAGAAAAAGATGCATAGGTAGACACATGCACACATACTTGCAGATGCACACACACTTAACTCACAGACATGCTTACACACACAGACACTAATCCACTGATACATACACTTATGCCCACAGACACGTGCATACACTAGCACACTCACATACACGAGCGCACACACAAACACGCACTTGCAGACACTGTGTTCAAAATGGTCAACCAAACCTTTGAAAAACACAACAAAGTGATTTTGACACTGAAGTTTTAATGGGTTCACAGAAATGCGAGGAACAGCACGCAAAGTTGGCATGCAGATTCCATAACTCTGTAAGAAATAAAATAACTGATAAAATGAAATATTGTTGTTTGCTGTACAATCATGCAATCATTTAGCACAAACTAAGTGTACCCAAGCAAAAATTCAAAACTCAAGATCAAACTGATTCATCTCTACATCACTTCTCCTGTAAGTCCCTTTCTTTTTTTCCTTCCATTCAATTCTGTCAAACAACAGTTTTCCTCTTTTTTTTTGTTCCCATGGTCTGAAGATCCATAAAATTATCTTCAACTAAATCACAGACACAGCTGTAAAATGACAGATCGAACCTTCCAATACATTGAATGAAGAATGACTGATAATGAGCAACATACTCCATCCCCACCCCCTCCCCCTGAAGGTTGGGGGGATTGCGAATTGACCCACCGTGTCTCCCTACACAAGTTCAGGATAAGAGTTGACCCACCGTGTCTCCCGACACGTGTTTGGGATAAGAATTGACCCACCGTGTCTCCCTACACGAGTTCAGGGTAAGAACTGACCCACCGTGTCTCCCTACACGAGTTCAGGGTAAGAACTGACCCACCATGTCTCCCTACACGAGTTCAGGGTAAGAACTGACCCACCGTGTCTCCCTACATGAGTTCAGGGTAAGAACTGACCCACCGTGTCTCCCTACACGAGTTCGGGGTAAGAACTGACCCACCGTGTCTCCCTACACGAGTTCAGGGTAAGAACTGACCCACCATGTCTCCTTACACGAGTTCAGGATAAGAATTTACCCACCGTGTTTCCCGACACGTGTTTGGGATAAGAATTGACCCACCGTGTCTCCCTACACGAGTTCAGGGTAAGAACTGACCCACCGTGTCTCCCTACACGAGTTCAGGGTAAGAACTGACCCACCGTGTCTCCCTACACGAGTTCAGGGTAAGAACTGACCCACCGTGTCTCCCTACACGAGTTCAGGGTAAGAACTGACCCACCGTGTCTCCCTACACGAGTTCAGGGTAAGAACTGACCCACCGTGTCTCCCTACACGAGTTCAGGGTAAGAACTGACCCACCGTGTCTCCCTACACGACTCATAAGAGGCGAATAAATAGGAACATCATGATTTGATTTGCGCTAACTCTAAACTGTTTATGTGATTTTCTTGCTTAATGGCCTTGCATAGCCTATAAAGGCCAATAGACCATAAAACTCCATCCCACCCACCCCCACCCCACATCTGGAACCCCTGGTGCTGGGCTTTTGGGGCCTGCTCCAGTAGCTCAGACAGGTGGGGCTCCAGGGAGCGAGAATGAGACTACCTGGGAGATTAGAAACAGGGTCAGATCATTGAGACCCCACAGACTTTTCAAGGTTCTACAGAGACAAAGGAGTTATCTTGAACCCACTTTTCAACCTGCATCTCCTTTTTGGCAATCATGTGAAATTGCATAATACCCACAGGAATGAACACCAATAAAGTTACTGGTAATTTCCATAGAAAGGCAGAGACCATGATTTTCAGTATGCCAATTGAAAAATGACTAGACCAGATAAAAATTAGCTCCTTGGCATCCCCTTACAACCTGCATCTCCTGCATGGCAATCAAATTCATTTGCATAATAATTAATATATGCATGAGTGAATACTTGTAAAGTTACTACTAGTGATTACCATAGTGACGGAAAGGCAGGGACCATGCTTTTCAGTTTGCTTACTGAAAAATGACTGCAACTGAAAAAATGACCGCAACCAAATAGTCATCTCCTAGAAGTATCCTCTTTCTATCTGCATCTTCTAAATGCCAATCATGTTAATCTGCTTCATATCTGCATGAATGAATACTAATGAAGTTATCAGTGGTTTATCCTGAAATGTAGAGCGTGACTTACTTAAATATGAATAACATGACGTTTTCACCTGCCAAATCTTGTGATTGGACAATGCCCAGCAGAGATGACTTTCCCCCGCCTACTCCTGCTATCTTTACTGTGATTAACCGGCTGTAACAGAGCGTTTCGTGAAATCTGGGACCCAAAGATTGTTGCATTAGTTGCATGTGATTACACAAACATTATTAGAGGAAAGTATCATTTGATTGGGTAAAAAGGTGAAAGAAAACGATGAAAATCCATATTTCGGGTGAAAACATCATGTCATTCATATGCAAGTAGGTCACGCTCTACGTTTCAGGATAAACCACCATCTACCCTATGACAATTACCTTAGTAGAGAGAGAAAAAGACCATACTTTTCTGCATGCCAAAGGAATAATGACTGAAACCACCAGAGCCATCTCCCAGAAGCGTCCCCTTTCAATGCGCATCCCCTAAATGGCGAAGCCCAAAAAATAATTGTGGTTACGGTAACATGGCCCCCAAAATAAATACAGTAGATGCGTCTGCCTTTTTTCCCCCTTTTTTATAGGTCAGAATGAAACTGTGCACACTTGATGTCTTGTGAGTGTGCTCATGTGTGTTTTAACTCATTAGCGCCTGAAGCACTTTTCTCCACCCTTGACGGTATTCCTGCTCCTTCCTTCTTCGCCCGTCTTGGGCTACTGTTTATAGGTTATCTGTTGAGTCCCTGTAATGTAGACCCACAGTTTAATTGCCTCCCTGTAATGTAGACCCACAGTTTAATTGCCTCCCTGTAATGTAGACCCACAGTTTAATTGCCTCCCTGTAATGTAGACCCACAGTTTAATTGTCTCCCTGTAATGTAGACCCACAGTTTAATTGCCTCCCTGTAATGTAGACCCACAGTTTAATTGCCTCCCTGTAATGTAGACCCACAGTTTAATTGCCTCCCTGTAATGTAGACCCACAGTTTAATTGCCTCCCTGTAATGTAGACCCACAGTTTAATTGCCTCCCTGTAAGGTAGACCCAGTTTAATTGCCTCCCTGTAATGTAGAACCACAGTTTAATTGCCTCCCTGTAAGGTAGACCCACAGTTTACTTGCCTCCCTGTAATGTAGACCCACAGTTTAATTGCCTCCCTGTAATGTAGACCCACAGTTTAATTGCCTCCCTGTAATGTAGACCGACAGTTTAATTGCCTCCCTGTAATGTAGACCCACAGTTTAATTGCCTCCCTGTAATGTAGACCCACAGTTTAATTGCCTCCCTGTAATGTAGACCGACAGTTTAATTGCCTCCCTGTAAGGTAGACCCACAGTTTACTTGCCTCCCTGTAATGTAGACCCACAGTTTAATTGCCTCCCTGTAATGTAGACCCACAGTTTAATTGCCTCCCTGTAATGTAGACCCACAGTTTAATTGCCCCCCTGTAATGTACACCCACAGTTTAATTGCCCCCCTGTAATGTAGACCCACAGTTTAAATGCCTCCCTGTAATGTAGACCCACAGTTTAATTGCCTCCCTGTAATGTAGACCCACAGTTTAATTGCCTCCCTGTAATGTAGACCCACAGTTTAAATGCCCCCCTGTAATGTACACCCACAGTTTAATTGCCTCCCTGTAATGTAGACCCACAGTTTAATTGCCTCCCTGTAATGTAGACCGACAGTTTAAATGCCTGTCTAACAAAGAAGCTACGAAAAGTAGCCTAAGATGGGTGGAGAAAGGCGGAACAGGAATACCAGGCAAGGGTGGAGAAAGGCGGAACAGGAATACCAGGCAAGGGTGGAGAAAGGCGGAACAGGAATACCAGGCAAGGGTGGAGAAAGGCGGAACAGGAATACCAGGCAAGGGTGGAGAAAGGCGAAACAGGAATACCAGGCAAGGGTGGAGAAAGGTGGAACAGGAATACCAGGCAAGGGTGGAGAAAGGCGGAACAGGAATACCAGGCAAGGGTGGAGAAAGGCGGAACAGGAATACCAGGCAAGGGTGGAGAAAGGCGGAACAGGAATACCAGGCAAGGGTGGAGAAAGGCGGAACAGGAATACCAGGCAAGGGTGGAGAATGGCGGAACAGGAATACCAGGCAAGGGTGGAGAATGGCGGAACAGGAATACCAGGCAAGGGTGGAGAATGGCGGAACAGGAATACCAGGCAAGGGTGGAGAATGGCGGAACAGGAATACCAGGCAAGGGTGGAGAATGGCGGAACAGGAATACCAGGCAAGGGTGGAGAATGGCGGAACAGGAATACCAGGCAAGGGTGGAGAATGGCGGAACAGGAGCACCAGGCAAGGGTGGAGAATGGCGGAACAGGAATACCAGGCAAGGGTGGAGAAAGGCGGAACAGGAATACCAGGCAAGGGTGGAGAAAGGCGGAACAGGAATACCAGGCAAGGGTGGAGAAAGGCGGAACAGGAATACCAGGCAAGGGTGGAGAAAGGCGGAACAGGAATACCAGGCAAGGGTGGAGAAAGGCGGAACAGGAATACCAGGCAAGGGTGGAGAAAGGCGGAACAGGAATACCAGGCAAGGGTGGAGAAAGGCGGAACAGGAATACCAGGCAAGGGTGGAGAAAGGCGGAACAGGAGCACCAGGCAAGGGTGGAGAAAGGCGGAACAGGAATACCAGGCAAGGGTGGAGAAAGGCGGAACAGGAATACCAGGCAAGGGTGGAGAAAGGCGGAACAGGAATACCAGGCAAGGGTGGAGAAAGGCGGAACAGGAATACCAGGCAAGGGTGGAGAATGGCGGAACAGGAGCACCAGGCAAGGGTGGAGAAAGGCGGAACAGGAATACCAGGCAAGGGTGGAGAAAGGCGGAACAGGGACTCAAGAGTAAAGACATGTTATGTATGCAGTAGATTCATGTGAACATAAATCAACATTTCTCTTTCCCTGAAAAAACTTTTTTAAAACTTAAAACATTGCTCATAGGGATGATGGGACAGCATGAAGGTTGTCTTTTACCTCTATCTCTCTCTTGTTTTCTTCTCTTTTTTTTGTCCTGTGGTTTAAAAAGGAGTTTAGGGTCTGTAGGGGAAAATAGGGTTTGTCGAGTTACCATAATTAAAACTTTTTTTCGGCCCACATAATTAATTTGGATTTTATCTGCATGAATGAAAACCAATTAAGTTTTCAGTAATTACCATAGAGACAGGAGGAGACCATGCCTTTCATTGAGCAATTAGAGTTATCACCCCCTTCCCTCCTTTCCAGCCACTTGAAAACCACAGCCTCACAAAGCCGACTCCTATTGATTAAGTCCAGTACTAAACTTGTCTGTGACCTAAATCTGCACTGATTGCTCGTCCTGCTGATGTTTTTTCCACATCAAACATCCACCAAAACACTGGGCAGACAGGCATACTTTCCACGGCTCTCAAAACTGCCACTTGCTCAGATCTTCATGTGTGTTGTCGGTGTTTCCTCCTGAGACTTTCCTGACACAAATTCATGCCACTGTCGAGGTAACACCTCCTCACTCCTTCACTAAACCATTTTCAGAACCCCAGAAGCACATTTTCTTCAAATCTCCATGCACATTTTCCCTTCTCAAGTATAATTTCTGACACAGCATTTTAACACAGTCAGGATTAGAGCTATTCACATCTGCAAGAGTACACCTCCGGAATTCCAAAACCAGTTTCCTCAAATTTTGAGGTGAGTTTCCAACATGTTAATTCATCAGACATTTCCGACACAAAATTTCACTGTAGACAGATAAAAAGTCCTCACTTCTGCACAAGAGGACTTCCATAATTCCAAAAGCACTATTTCTTGAAATCTGAGAGTGGGTACTCACAATTTTAATTCACTGATCTTCGCTGACACAAAATTTCACTGTAGACAGATAAAAAATCCTCACTTCTGCACAAGAGGACTTCCATAATTCCAAAAGCACTATTTCTTGAAATCTGAGAGTGGGTACTCACAATTTTAATTCACTGATCGTCACTGACACAAAAGTTCACAGACAGGAGATTTATCCTCACTTTAGCATGAAAAGACAGCCAGCATTCCCAAAGCAGTTTCTTCACATCTTCGTGAGATTTTCAGCGTGTTTCTATCTATGTTCTAAGATGTTTTTATCTATGTTCTCAGATGTTTCTATCTATGTTCCAAGATGTTTCTGAAACAAAATGTTGCCGCAGTAGGAAGAAGAGACACGTGTATAATTCCCGGAGCACTATTTCTTCAAACCTTTATCATGTCCATTTTCACATAATTTGTGTGTCATGACTCTTCTGATCCACTGAGGTCAAAATAAGAATCATCCACTTTTGCATACACAGACTTCCAGGCTTCCAAAAGCATTATTATTTCAAATCTTAGTGTGCCTTTTCAGCATGTTTCTTTACCAGACTTTTCTGATACACCATGGCACCGAGGTCAGAATGAGAGTTTCTCACTTTTGCATGAGTAGACCTTCAGAATCCCAAGAGCACCAGCTGTTTCTCCAAACTTCATGTGCATTTTGAACATTTCTTAGTCAATAATTTCTTCCACAGTTATTTACCACAGTCAGAATCAGACCTGGTTACCCCAAATTTTGCCTCTGCGTACTCACTGGTTCAGATATGCGTATTTTTTAAAAACTGTGCGTATTTTTTGCGCGGACCGACATTTCAAAAATGCAGCTTTTGGTTTGCACAATGATACTCCGCAGTCAGTCAACGACACCAAAATTTTTTTTGAAGTGGCAATGCAAGTGAAGAGTTAACTGCCCCTTGACCACACACACACTCGATCTGCCTTATGGTGGCCGCCACCCCGCCTGACGTACTGACTTTGCCTGTCCGGGGAGTTTCACCGACATTACTGTTACACTGTTCATGTTCACAACTAGAGCAACACACACACACACGCACACACACACACACACACACACACACACACACACACATACACACACACACAAACACGCACACACACATAGAGGGAAAGTGTGAGAGAAAGACAGAAAGAGAGAGAGAGAGAGAGAGAGAGAGAGAGAGAGAGAGAGAGAGAGAGAGAGAGAGAGAGAGAGAGAGAGACAGACAGACAGACAGACAGACAGAGACAGAGAAGAGAGAGGCAGACAGAGAGAGAGAGAGAGAGAGAGAGAGAGAGAGAGAGAGAGAGAGAGAGAGAGAGAGAGAGACACTCAAACTTCAATGGAAACAGGGCCTGTATCCAGAATGGCGAGTTATTTTAACCCCGATTTATCTCTAAAGTAAACTCAGAGGATTCCAACTGTCTGTTCCGCTCTCCCTTGGCTGGAACACCGTTTTGGATATGGACCACGCGTGCCAGACGTGGACTTTATCGCGCGAAATTGCACAATTAGGAATACGCAAAAGCTGCATTTTTTTCCTCATATTTTTTCAGAGGCATGCGTAATTTTCGTATTCCATTTTTTCTTGCGTATTAATACGCAAAATTCGTACGGGTACCCAGGTCTGCAGAATACACGTTTAAGGTAAAAAGGTAAAAGGTAAAAGGTAATTCTGTGCAAATGGACTTTTGGAGTCTAAAAGGACTATTTTCCCCAAACTCCACACAATCATACCCATTTTCAACATGTTTCTTCATCAGACATTACTGAAACAACATTTCACTGAAATCAGGATAAGAGTTTCTCACATCTGCATACGATGACTCTATCATTCCAAATCCACAATATTTTCATATCTCCTTGCGCATTTATCACATTTTTCTTCAGGTGTCTTCTCGGACACAACATGTCACCCCAGTAAGGATTAAAATTCATCACTTCTGCATGAAGAGATCTCCAGAATCCTAAAAAG
Source organism: Theodoxus fluviatilis (assembly GCA_034096865.1). Taxonomy (NCBI): domain Eukaryota; kingdom Metazoa; phylum Mollusca; class Gastropoda; order Cycloneritida; family Neritidae; genus Theodoxus; species Theodoxus fluviatilis. The sequence goes on along the minus strand of JAWQFJ010009174.1, from coordinate 19,966 downwards.
CACTATTCTTGAAACCTCCACAGGCATTTTCATAGTTTTTCTTGTGAAGATTTTTCCAACACGGCATTTTACTACTTGGGTTAGAGTTTCTCAACATCTGCATAGAGAGACCTCCTTCATTCCAAAAACACTATTTCTTCAATTCTCCGTGTTCCTTTTCAACAAGCTTCTTCAACAGGTGCATCTGACACAATGTTTACTTCCCCAGTCACTGTAGGAGTTCTCAGCTGCTGTATGAACAGACTTCCAGAGTTCCAGAAGCATTTTTTCTCTGACTACAAGATAAGGCTGGGGCTGCTCCATGCAACCCTCATCAGCTGAAACCCCTGGCTGCAGGGCTTGCACAATCACACGACCTACTTCAGTGGTTCGGCCGGGAACGCCCTGCGCAGCCAAAGAAGCTACAGGAGGGTATCGGAGAGAACGAAGTGGTGAGGTTGGAAAACAAAAAAGCAGAAGTTGCCATCAGATAACTAAGAGTCCAGCTACTTCCTGGTGCTCACTCGGCAAGCCCTCAGAAGTCAAAAATCCTTATTCGGTCCACGGCGGGCATCGGGACAGGGTCGGCTCATTCAGATCCAGACACGAGTTCAAACCGCGTATCCGTGAGTGCTTTCAGTGTGTTTCTTCATGGAGCTTTTCTGACGGAACTGCTCACCGCAGTCGGGGCAGGAAAACCTCACTCCCGCATGCACAGCCTGGATGTGGATGTCGAGGGAACCCTTCTCTCCAAAGGTCTTGCCGCAGACGGAACACAGGAAGTTCCTCTCGCCCCTGTGGACGACAGCAACGTGCTTTTTCAGGTAGGACTCAAACGCGAAGGTCCTGGAGCACTCGGAACAGGAGAATTTTGCTGCAGCTTTGTGAAGACCAGCGTAGTGAACCTTCAGGTGACAGCGCTGGGAGAACCTCTTGCCACACTCGGGGCAGGAGAACTGTTTTTCCTGTTTGTGCACAGAGGTGATGTGCGTCATGAGCGTGCTCTTCAGGCCAAACCCTTTCCCACACTCGGTGCAGGTAAACTTCCTTTCGCCTCGATGGACCGTTGCTGAGTGTGTCAGCAGGTGGCCTTCACGGTCAAACTGCTTCTTGCAGACAGAGCAGGGAAACTTCCCCTCTCCGGTGTGCCTGGTGGCGATGTGAGTCTTGAGGGTGTTTCTGTAGCCAAACTTCTTCCCACACTCGGGGCAGCGATAGATCTTGTTGCTTCCATGCACCGTCCTCCCATGCTCTCGGAGGTGATTGTCCTGGTCAAACCTCTGCCCACACTCACAGCATTCATAGTTCTTGTCCATCTTCCTCGTGGGCTCATACTCAGGAATGAAGGGATTCCTCTCACCATATATCAACAAGCAGTTGAACGTGCCATCCCCTCTCGGAATAATGGCGAGGTTTTCATTTGCTTTGGAATTTTGGCCCAGCATTCCACCATTGATGGCGAGAGGAATAACTCCCTGAAGAAGGCCAGAGGAATCCAGGACAGCAACGTTGCGGACACTGCTTCCTGAGGAGCTGGCACCTCCAGGAAGACCAGCGTTTCCAGGCGGAGGGCTGATGACGACCGGAGCTACAAGAGTGCTGACTGCGCCGTGTCCAGGAAGGACCGCAGGAACACACTGAGACACCCCAGGGATGGCACTGCCACACACGCTGAGCACTGGCACCAATGCTCCCACCCTGGAGTCAGCAGCAACTCCGCTGCCACCACTGGGGAGGCTGGCGGATGCAGGGAAGGATGACTGCCCCGGTCTGTCTGACGAGACTCCTGTCTGGTCCAGGTTGGAGAAGTCACCTGGCTTTTTCCGCTTGCTTCTCGCACACTTGGGTTCAAACTTTACCTCAAAAGTCCCATTTGGTTCATCTTCGCTCTCGTAATGAGGGTCCACTTCAACCCAGAAGTCCTCCCCCTTCATGACCACCTGGCCCTGTCCAACATCCGCTTCTTGTTTTACAGACCCGAGTATCTTGCTGGCGCTATCTCCATCCTGGCTGGTGGATTCAAGCACCCGTACTTGGCCACTGGCACCGGCACAAGAGAAAGAAGTCGAATCAGTTTTGCTCAATGACTCTAGCGCACAGCAGGAATCATCAGCTGGTTCCATTTTTACCATTCCGTTTGGAATCTTGGCCTCGATGCATGAAGGAGGGGCAGACTGCGGTGCCAGATGCTTCACTGTCTCGCTAACTTTCTCCATTTTCACTGATAGTAATTGGTAATGTGATGAAATCTTTCCAGTGAAGGGAAACTGCCTATTCAGCTGACAATGTTGGTTACTATGCTCATGCCTCCTATCACTCAACACAAGATCAGGAGGAAAACAGAAGTCCTCAAATCAACCTCAGATTTGACAAAACATTTCACATTTTCAGTTTAAATAGAAATAATCCCTGACTGCAGAGTGTCACTGCACTGTTGACAAGAAAATTCACAGCTTTTCAAACAACAGACAAGTTCCTTCTGTTTGTGGTAAGAAAAAGAGGATCTTAGCTATAATTCTGAATGTCTCAAAAATGGCTTTCATGGATAATCAACAATCCACACTGACTGTTCAAACAACAACCACCAGTTTCAAGGCAATTAAACATCAATTTAAAAGTCTCCACTTCAGTTTGTCCAATCAATGTTTTCCATAGTTATCCTGAGTTCTGTCTGTCTCTTCTGCCACTGAAATCCTCAGGACTGTAGTTCTGAAGTTTTAAATCAGCCAATGAAAAAAAAAATCACATCCACTTTCACAGTCTTCAGTTTGTGCAGTAAATGCTTCCCACAGCTGTCCATGGTCTGTCTCTTCCACCCTTGATGTCCTCTGGACAGCCTTCCACACAGTCAGGTCAGTCTTGAGGGCAGTGGTCAAGGTCAAACTGGACTGGAGCTTGGCAAGTCTCCAGGGCAAGGGTGGCAGTCCACAACTCTGTCTGTCGGCAGCCTTGGGCCGTGTCAGCTCTCTGTAACACACAACACACACATGACATGGGGTGTGTCAGCTCTCTGTAACACACAACACACACATGACATGGGCTGTGTCAGCTCTCTGTAACACACAACACACACATGCAGTGGGCTGTGTCAGCTCTCTGTAACACACAACACACACATGACATGGGATGTGTCAGCTCTCTGTAGCACACAACACACACACGACATGGGCCGTGTCAGCTCTCTGTAACACACAACACACACATGCAGTGGGCTGTGTCAGCTCTCTGTAACACAACACACACATGACATGGGCTGTCAGCTCTCTGTAACACACAACACACACATGCCATGGGCTGTGTCAGCTCTCTGTAACACACAACACACACATGCTATGGGATGTGTCAGCTCTCTGTAACACACAACACACACATGACATGGGCTGTCACCACTCTGTAACACACAACACACACATGACATGGGCTGTCACCACTCTGTAACACACAACACACACATGACATGGGCTGTGTCAGCTCTCTGTAACACACAACACACACATGACATGGGCTGTGTCACCACTCTGTAACACACAACACACACATGACATGGGCTGTCAGCTCTCTGTAACACACAGCACCCACATGACATGGGCTGTCAGCTCTCTGTAACACACAGCACCCACATGACATGGGCTGTCAGCTCTCTGTAACAGTACTAACACACAACACACACATGACATGGGCTGTGTCAGCTCTCTGTAACACACAACACACACATGACATGGGCTGTCAGTTCTCTGTAACAGTACTAACACACAACACACACATGCCATGGGCCGTGTCAGCTCTTTGTAACACACAACACACACATGCAGTGGGCTGTTTCAGCTCTCTGTAACACAACACACACATGACATGGGCCGTGTCAGCTCTCTGTAACACACAACACACACATGGCATGGGCCGTGTCAGCTCTCTGTAACACACAACACACACATGCAGTGGGCTGTGTCAGCTCTCTGTAACACACAACACCCAAATGCCATGGGTTGTGTCAGCTCTCTGTAACACACAACACAGATATGCTCATGCAATGGGCCATGTCAGCTCTCTGTAACACACAACACACACATGCAGTGGGCTGTGTCAGCTCTCTGTAACACACAACACCCAAATGCCATGGGTTGTGTCAGCTCTCTGTAATACACAACACACACATGCCATTGGCTGTGTCAGCTCTCTGTAACACACAACACCCAAATGCCATGGGCTGTGTCAGCTATCTGTAACACACAACCCATACATGACATGGGCTGTGTCAGCTGTCTGTAACACACACATGACATAGGCTGTGTCTCCACTCTGTAACACACAACACACACATGCCATGGGGGAAAAAGTTCCGCAGCCAGGCGCCAAGTAGTGATGGGTGAATTACACTTTGGAAAAAATTCCGCAGCCAGCCGCATGTCTTAAACCCAGTGCTCAATGAATGGAGTTACGCTTACAATAGGGTTGTTTAAAATAGAAAACGACATTTCTGATATCTGCACACTTTGCTGGGGGTACAAGTTGCACAAGTAGGACAACGTGACGTCGTACGGACACACGGTGTGCGCTTTTTAGTGGGCAGAGTGGCGCCTGGCTGCGGAAGTCTTGCCGGGGAAAACTGTCTAACAGAACCTACCAGCTTGGCGACGACATAAGAAAAGACCCAGTAGAGTTTATCATTAGATTATTTTGATACTTTTTAATCTTCAGAGGGTTCATCCGTCAAAACAGTCGCCATCTTTGTTTCTCTTTAGAAATTAGAGTTCTCTCCCTTCTACCGTTAGATTGAAGCATCAAGCCTCACGAGGCGCAAACATAGGTAACTGCAGTGAAACGCATTGATTTAAAGGCTTTTTATGTCATGTAGAGACTCCCTTGTAATCCTGGCCTTTTTATATTTTAGTAGCAGACAACAAACTTAAGAACTTTACTTTGTAATGAGAAACGAAGGGAATATTAATTTATATTTATTATTTGATCGACAGCTGCACACATTCATTTTCAAACTTTTTTCTCTTATCAAAATAAACAGATCTCCACTGAAAGTAAAATCTAGCAATTGCAACCACGCTTCTCGTTTAATTGAAACGGGGGGCAGGCATCGATTATCATACACTATCTCATGAGGACGAGTTGCGTCCCCAGTTGGCGCAGCTGTGCCTCTATTGTAAACATCATTGTTCAGGAGTACAAAGCGCTGATTGAGCACTTCACGTTGGCAATTGAGCGCTCTTTGCATGTCCTGAACACCTACAGATTTACTGCAGTGCTTCACTTGTTAAAGGGGAGGTAAATCTTCTGCGCCGCATGTTCTGTTGCTTGACGCAAAGAAAGTGTTTTCTTTGCCACATACATCGTTTATGCACGTTTAAATGTATTCTGCATGAATGAAGTCCACTGCTGTGTCACCCTTACTTGCCATTACTCGCGCATACAGAGCGCTTGGGGTAAATAAAGCCCGTTCCAGTCCCAAAATGATGTTTCTGAGGGTTATTTTACGCATCGACGGTCAGTGCCGCGAGTGCGGAATCGAAGACGCCATTTTGAAAATCGTCTGAATCACCTCGGATCGGTGATGCGCTGAGTGAATCACGTCCCAAAATTGCTGTTCAGGAGTGAAACACGTGCAGTGAAGATGGCGATGCTGTCAAAGCCTGCACGCTAAAATTCAGTCAGAGTGAAAGGCTTCTCTCGGCTTTGCATCTCGCAAACAAGTGGTGTGTACTGATCGTCTGATGTTTTTAGCTGAGGGCTTATAGACACGACTTTGTTCATCTGTTCGACTCCTGCACGCTTGCACTTGCTGCTTTTCATAGATCGATGACGATTTAGACATCAAATAATAATTTTCTTCGTTTTGGGGCAGATGATGGGGCTCTTGAGTTTGGAATCCACATTTGTCAGTAATGTTGGATTAATTGAATTTGACAGTATGTGTTGCAAGTGTGTTACTTTAAACACATGTATGTTGCTTGCAAGTCTGTGTTGTTGACTTTTTAATTATACCTTTTTAAAATGTTTTTTGTTAGGCATCCTGACAAGATTACCTGACCAAGTTGCATTCACCAGGAAACTTGAGCTTCAGGAAATGTAGTAGTAAGTAACATTGTTACTGCAGATGAGAGTTTCCCAAGCATCAGTCCCTCCCCCACCCCCCACCCCCTGCACTCCTCTCTCTCTCTCTCTCTCTCTCTCTCTCTCTCTCTCTCTCTCTCTCTCTCTCTCTCTCTCTCTCTCTCTCTCTCTCTATCTCTCTCTCTCTCTCTCTCTCTCTCTCTCTCTCTCTCTCTCTCTCTCTCTCTCTCTCTCTCTCTCTCTCTCTCCAGCCCATTGTATGTGTGTGTTGTGTGTTACAGAGAGCTGACACAGCCCATGTCATGTGTGTGTTGTGTGTTACAGAAAGCTGACACATCCCATGTCATGTGTGTGTTGTGTGTTACAGAGAGCTGACACAGCCCACTGCATGTGTGTGTTGTGTGTTACAGAGAGCTGACACAGCCCATGTCATGTGTGTGTTGTGTTACAGAGAGCGGACACACCCCATGTCATGTGTGTGTTGTGTGTTACAGAGAGCTGACACACCCCATGTCATGTGTGTGTTGTGTGTTACAGAGAGCTGACACGGCCCACTGCATACATGTGTGTGTTGTGTGTTACAGAGAGCTGACACAGCCCATGTCATGTGTGTGTTGTGCGTTACAGAGAGCTGACACAGCCCATTGCATGTGTGTGTTGTGTTACAGAAAGCTGACACAGCCCATGTCATGTGTGTGTTGTGTGTTACAGAAAGCTGACACGGCCCATGTCATGTCTGTATTGTGTGTTACAGAGAGCTGACACGGCCCATGTCATGTGTGTGTTGTGTGTTACAGAGAGCTGACACAGCCCATGTCATGTCTGTGTTGTGTGTTACAGAGAGCTGACACAGCCCATGTCATGTGTGTGTTGTGCGTTACAGAGAGCTGACACAGCCCATGTCATGTCTGTATTGTGTGTTACAGAGAGCTGACACGGCCCATGTCATGTGTGTGTTGTGTGTTACAGAGAGCTGACACAGCCCATGGCATGTGTGTGTTGTGTGTTACAGAGAGCTGACACGGCCCATGTCATGTGTGTGTTGTGTGTTACAGAGAGCTGACACAGCCCATGTCATGTGTGTGTTGTGTGTTACAGAGAGCTGACACAGCCCACTGCATGTGTGTGTTGTGTGTTACAGAGAGCTGACACGGCCCATGGCATGTGTGTGTTGTGTGTTACAGAGAGCTGACACAGCCCATGTTGTGTGTGTGTTGTGTGTTACAGAGAGCTGACTCAGCCCATGTCATGTGTGTGTTGTGTGTTACAGAGAGCTGACACAGCCCATTGCATGTGTGTGTTGTGTGTTACAGAGCTGACACAGCCCATGGCATGTGTGTGTTGTGTGTTACAGAGAGCTGACACACCCCATGTCATGTGTGTGTTGTGTGTTACAGAGAGCTGACACGGCCCATGTCATGTGTGTGTTGTGTGTTACAGAGAGCTGACACAGCCCATGTCATGTGTGTGTTGTGTGTTACAGAGAGCTGACACGGCCCATGTCATGTGTGTGTTGTGTGTTACAGAGAGCTGACACGGCCCATGTCATGTGTGTGTTGTGTGTTACAGAGAGCTGACACACCCCATGTCATGTGTGTGTTGTGTGTTACAGAGAGCTGACACGGCCCATGTCATGTGTGTGTTGTGTGTTACAGAGAGCTGACACACCCCATGTCATGTGTGTGTTGTGTGTTACAGAGAGCTGACACGGCCCATGTCATGTGTGTGTTGTGTGTTACAGAGAGCTGACACGGCCCATGTCATGTGTGTGTTGTGTGTTACAGAGAGCTGACACAGCCCATGGCATGTGTGTGTTGTGTGTTACAGAGAGCTGATACAGCCCATTGCATGTGTGTGTTGTGTGTTACTGAGAGCTGACACAGCCCATGTCATGTGTGTGTTGTGTGTTACAGAGAGCTGACACAGCCCATGTCATGTGTGTGTTGTGTGTTACTGAGAGCTGACACAGCCCATGTCATGTGTGTGTTGTGTGTTACAGAGAGCTGACACAGCCCATGGCATGTGTGTGTTGTGTGTTACAGAGAGCTGACACAGCCCATGTCATGTGTGTGTTGTGTGTTACAGAGAGCTGACACGGCCCATGTCATGTGTGTGTTGTGTGTTACAGAGAGCTGACACAGCCCATGTCATGTGTGTGTTGTGTGTTACAGAGAGCTGACACAGCCCATGGCATGTGTGTGTTGTGTGTTACAGAGAGCTGACACAGCCCATGTCATGTGTGTGTTGTGTGTTACAGAGAGCTGACACAGCCCAAGGCTGCGGACACAGACAGAGGGGTGGACTGCCACCCTTGCCCTGGGGACTTGCCAAGCTCCAGTCCAGTTTGACCTTGACCTCTGCCCTCTGCCCTGCCTGTCCTCAAGGCTGACCTGACTGTGGAAGGCTGTCCAGAGGACATCAAGGGTGGAAGAGACAGACCATGGACAGCTGTGGGAAACTTTGACTAAACAAACTGAAGTGGATGTGATATGGTTTTTCCTTCTGTGATGCCTTGGAAGTATGGAACAGCAATTGTCAAGGTTTCCTTTAAGACGGAGACACTCAGAAGTAGTGAAAGCTGGGACTCTCATCGGCTTGCTTTAGCATAGGGAGTGTTGCAAAAGTTCACTTTGCCCACTATCCTTTTCACGCAGCATTGGTAAATTTATGGTCCAAGTAGAGTGAGGAGGTGATGTGGAGATCGTATGGATTTGTTTGAAACATTACTAATCATATTCAACTTTTAGCCTTGTGCTGAGAGAAACCACTGCAGGCAGTCTTAGAATAGAGAACAGCTACAGGCCAGCCAGGTACCAATAGGCACCGTTAATTTGAGAAATCTTGTATGTCTGTCAGAGAACATGGAGGTGGAAGGAGAGAAAGCAAAGTGTGGGGGACTTCCGACTGTCTCCCCCTCATGCTCAGTGGACAATAGTGCATGTATCAAGTCAGCAAAAACAGAGCGTCTTGATGACGGAGACTGCAAAGCATGCAAAGCTCACACGGCAGTGAATGCAGACAACGCCAAGGACCCTGGCATGATCAAGTGTGACAGAACTGCCGTAGGCACCTGCGCTGAACAAGAACAGGGCAGTGATTGCGCCAGTCTCAAACCTGGGAAGCAAGGGGAACCTAAGAGGAACAGAGGCCAGGTGGTGTTGAAAGGCGAGGACTTCTGGGTAGAAGTCGACCCCGAATATGAAAGCGATCAAGAACCTGAGGCGAGATCCGCTGTGAAACATGAGCCTGACAGTGAGAGTGGGAGTGAGGGTAGAGAGATGGAGGTGTGGGATGACTCCACTGTGGACAAGATAGAAGTCTCATCAGACAGACAGGAACTGTCCTCCTCCTCCTCCTCCTCCTCCTTCACCTGTTCTACATCTGCTGTTGTTGGTTCTCTTGTACATGGAAGTGTTTTCCCCAGCCTTGGAAAAAAGAAACGGTCCAGCAGGAAAATTCCCTGTAGAAAGAGAGCTTTCCCTCCAGAGAGTCTGACTGCAAACCCTCCATCCTCAGCCAGCAGTGTTAAGCTGGCTGGTCAGGAGATTCATAAAAACAGAAGCAGCAGTTCCTTGAAGAAACGGAAAGCCATCCCTTGCTCTGAATGTGATAAGACATTTCAGACCACAGGTGATATGAAGAGGCATGTGGCTGCCATACACAAAGCTATAAGATTCGCTTGCACTGAATGCAACAAGAAATTTGGCTACTCGTATTCGCTCAAGTTACACATAGACTTTGTGCACAAAGGAATTGGAAACTGTGCGCACATCTGCTCCGAGTGCGACATGAGATTTCGGCACGTGAGTCAGCTGAAGATACACCGTGATGCGGTGCACAAAGGCATCAAGAACTTCATCTGCTCCGAATGCGGCAAGGAGTTTGGCTACCCCCACTCTGTGAAGAAACACATAAAGCGTGTTCACCGAAAAATATTGAAGTACGCCTGCCCAGATTGTGGACTCAAATACTCAATCAAGAGTGTGCTGGACAAGCACGTGGGCTCTGTGCATCAGCGCCTGAAGCGTTTTGCTTGTGCCGAATGCGGTCAGCAGTTCTCCTCCAAGATCAGCATGCAGCAACACATCCGGGTGCAGCACCGAGGAGAAAAGAAGAAGCTCGTCTGCCTGGAATGCCACAAAAAGTACAGCTACCCCTGCGCTCTGAAGCTGCACATAGACACCATCCACAGGGGCAAGAGGAAGTTCCCGTGTGTGGAGTGCGGTCAAGTGTTTGATCAGAATGCTGTGTTGAGGGAGCACGTCCAATCGGTGCACAGAAGTTAGATGACTGAGATGGGGTTCTTAGAAGCTGTCCTAAAGCATCTTATGTGATCTTCTCTCAGGACTAGTGGCAGGCTTCATTTCAAGAGGTAATAAATATGTTCTGAGATAAGCGTTCACAGTGAGTGTCTGCATAGACAAGTTCATGCAGGGGAAAAGCTTTGGGCTTTTTGAACGCTCACCATGCTCACCATAAGCACTCATTGCTGAGCAGGAATTATACCTCACAAATTAAAACAAGCCCCTGGTCATGTCAGACGATGGCATATGATGCTTTAGGATTGCATCAAACCTGCCTAAGGTTGCGTACAATAATGAGTTTAAGATTAAAACAATATTGAAGAAAGAGAGCTTTCTCAACAGATGCTGCTAGTACACTAAGACAAATGAAATTGTGTTTTCTGGTTTGAAAGGAGATCTAGGGCTGTTTGTTTTCGTGGTAGGATCTGAATGATCTGATTCTGTCCCAGTGCCCCTGGCAGTCTCTTTGGCCGTTTGGGGGCTGCCCCTGGCAGAGCTACTGGAGCAGGCCCCTGGCTGAGCTACTGGAGCAGGTCCCTGGCAGAACTACTGGAGCAAGTCCCTGGCTGAGCTACTGGAGCAGGCCCCTGGCAGAGCTACTGGAGCAGGTCCCTGGCAGAACTACTGGAGCAAGTCCCTGGCTGAGCTACTGGAGCAGGCCCCTGGCAGAGCTACTGGAGCAGGCCCCTGGCAGAGCTACTGGAGCAGGCCCCTGGCTGAGCTACTGGAGCAGGCCCCTGGCTGAGCTACTGGAGCAGGCCCCTGGCTGAGCTACTGGAGCAGGTCCCTGGCAGAGCTACTGGAGCAAGCCCCTGGCTGAGCTACTGGAGCAGGTCCCTGGCAGAACTACTGGAGCAGGTCCCTGGCAGAACTACTGGAGCAAGTCCCTGGCTGAGCTACTGGAGCAGGCCCCTGGCAGAGCTACTGGAGCAGGCCCCTGGCAGAGCTACTGGAGCAGGCCCCTACCTGAGCTACAGGAGCAGGCCCCTGGCTGAGCTACTGGAGCAGGCCCCTGGCAGAGCTACTGGAGCAGGCCCCTGGCTGAGCTACTGGAGCAGGCCCCTGGCTGAGCTACTGGAGCAGGCCATTGGCAAAGCTACTGGAGCAGGCCCCTGGCAGAGCTACTGGAGCAGGCCCCTGGCATAGCTACTGGAGCAGGCCCCTGGCTGAGCTACTGGAGCAGGCCCCTGACTGAGCTTCTAGAGCAGGCCCCTGGCTGAGCTACTGGAGCAGGCCCCTGGCTGAGCTACTGGAGGAGGCCCCTGGCTGAGCTACTGGAGCAGGCCCCTGGCAGAGCTACTGGAGCAGGCCCCTGGCTGAGCTACTGAAGCAGGCCCCTGGCTGAGCTACTGGAGCAGGCCCCTGGCTGAGCTTCTGGAGCAGGCCCCTGGCAGAGCTACTGGAGCAGGTCCCTGGCTGAGCTACTGGAGCAGGCCCCTGGCTGAGCTACTGAAGCAGGCCCCTGGCTGAGCTACTGGAGCAGGCCCCTGGCTGAGCTTCTGGAGCAGACCCCTGGCAGAGCTACTGGAGCAGGTCCCTGGCTGAGCTACTGGAGCAGGCCCCTGGCTGAGCTACAGGAGCAGGCCCCTGGCTGAGCTACTGGAGCAGGCCCCTGGCTGAGCTGGCTGAGCTACTGGAGCAGGCCCCTGGCTGAGCTACTAGAGCAGGCCCCTGGTTGAGCTACTGGTGCAGGCCCCTGGCTGAGTTACTGGAGGAGGCCCCTGGCTGAGCTACAGGAGCAGGCCCCGAAAGCCCTGCAGCCAGGGGGTCCAGCTGATGTGGGGGGCACAGAGCAGCTCCACCTGTATGTTACTCTTGGCTTGAATGGAGAACTTCGTAGTTTTCATTCCAAGTGTGTGGTGAGAATTATGATGTGGTACAGACACAGTACATTGCCCTGAAAGGTTTTCTAGTTAAGCATATAGAGCCGAAGCTCTGTGAGGAAAAGACAGGAAAAAAATTGGGATCACAGGTGGGGACTAAACCAGCGACCTTTAGGTTTGTGCCTGAATTGCTGTGCCAGCTGAGCTACCATGGTCCCCATTGTTTTCTCAGAAAGTCATCCATAAACAGACTACACTAGTGGACTCGTCCGAGGAGAGGGGTGTGAGAAAGACAACCGTGCTGGCGGGAAACACAAACTGGCGGGACGCTACATCTGATTGGCTGCATTTTGACGTTGTTTTTTAATTACTTGTCAGATTTGTGTGTCATTCTTTGTATGAATCACTGCAAATTCACTGAGAATTAACCAACCAAGATCGCGTGCCAGTCATATGCTGTTGCTTGCCAGCTTGTATGGCCCGCCAGCCTGGCCATCTTTGCACACCCCTCTCCTCGTGCGCGTCCACTAGTGTGGCCCGTTTATGGAAGCCTTTCTGTTTTCTCCTGTCAACACTGCCTGTATTAGCGGCTGCCTCAAAGCAGAACTTTGTGTAGCAAGGAAGGGACTGGGGAATTGCATTGTCAGTGAGAGTCACAAGGGGAAGAAGAACTTGAAGCCATAAAAAAAGGAAAGTGCATGCCAAAGATGGACACAGACTTAAGAAGGAGGAGGAAGAAGGAAAAAACTGTAATTTGCATGCCAGTTGTTGGACATGAGAGGAAGAGGAGAATGAAGAAGTAGAAGAGAAGAAGAAAAAAGGAGTGGGAAAAAGACTATGAATTGCATGTCAGTGTTTCACACGGGGGGTAGATGGAGAGCGAAGGAGGAAACAAAGATTAAGTAAATTAAACAGGAACAATAATTACGAGAAATTATTATCTTAAATGTCCAAATGAGAAAAATGATTTAGCTGATCAAGTTTTTGTGTGCAATTTGTCAAAGCCAATGTACTAAGTGATTTACTACTGCATGTACTGTATGCAAGAATACTTGAAATGGTGGTGAGCAGAATGCAAGCTATAAATGTTACCAAGCTCAGTCCTCAGAAACTATTGAATTAAATCTCCGCTTGTACATGAAACTGGCATAGAAACATATGTCAATCACAGGTGAATCTAGTCATGTCTTGATGCATTCATATTCAAGTAAACACCTTCCCATGTGTTTTTGTTGGTGTTGGATTCATGAGCCTAAATGTGTATGGGAGGTTAACTCAGAATTTAAGTACATGTAGACTTTTTCATAATTTTGTCTTTCTATGTCAGTATGTGTGCAAGATTTAGCAGAAAGGATAAACACACACACACACACACACACACACACACACACACACACATATATACCTACACACACACACACACACACACACACACCTACACACACTAGCACACCTATGCACACACACACCTATGCACACACACACCTATGCACACACACACCTATACACACACCTATACACACACCTACACACACACACACTCACACGCCTAGACATACACTTGCACACCTAGACACACTCACACACCTAGACACACACACTCACACACACACACATACAGGTGGGAGTGGTTAGGGGGAAGCATTTTGTGGGAATGTATGAGAGAGTTTGTGTATGTGAATATGTGTATGTGTGAAAATGTGGGGTGTGTGTGTGCGTGGGTGATGATAATGCATACCTAAAGCTGTTTTAATGCCCCTCATTCATACCAGTAGACTGAAACTCTATTGACCATGATAAGAAATTGTGTGTAATCAGTCATTACCCACATATTTAGAAGTAGGTGACACTTCTGTGCATGTGTTTAGACATACACAAATGGCATAAGCATATAAGAACAAAGAAAAGACTTCTGCAGTATCCCCGGCGAAATGACATTCTAGAAATTTCTAAAATTCTAGAACATTCTAGAACATTCTAGAATGTTCTGGAATAAATTTGATGGAATAATTCTAGAATTCTTTAATTCCAGAATAATTCTAGAAAATTCTAGAACATTACTTTTTCTTAGAATATTATTCTAGAACAAGACCATTCAAAGAATATTATAGAAAATTGTAAATAAAACGATATTTAAAAAAAGAAGTGAACAATAAAGCATTTCAACACACACGCAAGACACTTTAGTGATCACACACAGAATATAAGATTTAGTGTTAAATCACCTAAAGTTCATTCACAGTTCTTAATTGTCCACAATTTTCATTTTCTCAGATCACAGAACAGTTCTAATCATAACTCGCTGAGTCGCTCACAGTTGCAGTGTGCACATTTCTTTGCAATACACAATAGTGATCTTGATTAAAACTCAGAATTTAATAATAGAGCAACTAGTGTTTGTCACGGCCCGAGTGGATGACTACTGATGGGAATTGTAGTCCCGTGCGATCATGGATCCAATATACAATGTCCATGGGAGCGACAATTACGCGTCTGATCGTACCCTTGCCTTGTTTACGTCAAGATCTAAAAATAGCATTAGCAAACGGAAGTGGCCGACTTATCGCAATGCCTGCTGGGAAGCAGAGAGACCGCGCACTTTAAGATCGCTTTCAAACTTGTGCGAAATCGGACCAGTTTTAGCTGTGTTGTGGTGATTTTTGTCGAGATTTCGACTGACGTTCAGACTTTTTTCGCGTCATGGCTGACTCCGCATCGGACGAAGGCGAAGGAAGCGACATTGATGCTGATTTTGACGATGTCTGATCAGACTGATGCGAGAGATGTTGGAAGAGGA
>JAWQFJ010009172.1:10000-26538 GCA_034096865.1 Theodoxus fluviatilis | reverse complement strand
GGGGATCGCCGACATCGGCAGTATGATGACGATGGGCCAAAGCCTTAGGGAAGCCCAGCGCCCGACGAGATCTCTTGTGACACCCAAAAACATTTTCATCATCGGACATTGGAGCGTGAGAACTATGTATAGAGGAGGAGCGACAGCACAGATCGTGAGAGAGATGAAAGGATACCAACTGGACATACTTGGAATCAGCGAGTGCAGATGAACAGGAGCAGGCAGGATGAGGATGGCTACGGGACAGACGCTGATTTACAGTGGAGATGAAGAGCTGCATGACGGTGGTGTTGCCATCATGATAAGTCAACAAGCAGAGAAGTCACTCATGGAATGGACCTCCATCAACAAGAGGATGATAACAGCAAGATTCTACTCGAGATACAGGAGAGTGGCCATCATTCAAGTGTACGCCCCTCACAACGAGAAGGAAGAAGAGGAGAAAGAACAATTCTACCAGGAGCTACAGGAGGCATTAGACGGATGCAACAGGAACAACATCATCATCATCATCGGGGACCTCAATGCTAAAGTTGGAAGTGACAACATCGGATACGAGAGGACAATGGGCGTGCACGGGTTAGGGACACATAACGACAACGGAGAAAGACAGTGCGAGTTCTGCCAGCTGAATGGACTTGCGATAGCAGGAACATTATTTCCCCATAGGGGCATCCACAAGGCAACTTGGGTATCAGCGGATGGAAAGGTGAGGAATCAGATCGACCACCTTCTGATCAGCGGACAGTGGAGATCTTCTGTCCTGGACTCCCGAGCACAGAGAGGAGCTGATGCCAACAGTGACCACTACCTGGTGAGGACGCACATCAAACTGCGTCTCAGCACCCACAGAAACAACAAGGTCAAGCGGAGGATCGACGTGGAACGACTGAGTGATGAAGAGACGAGGAAGAAGTACTGTGAGCCAGTCAAACGCAAGTTCTAAGAGACCAGGAACGAGAGTGAAGACGTGGAGGAGGTGTGGGAGCGGCAGAGAAATCCCTACGTCAAGTCAGCAGAGGAGGTGCTCGGCTTCAGGAAGGGAAAGAACAAGCCGTGGATCAGCGATAACACCTGGAGACTGATCGACGAGAGGAAAGTCATCAAGACAAGGATTGACAGTACCCGCTCAGAAAGAATCAAAGACAGAATGAGAAAAGAGTATAGGGGGAAGGACAGGGAGGTGAAGAGGATCATGAGAGAGGAGAAGAGGAGGTAGATGTCAGAGAAAGCGGAAAGAGCACAGGATGCAGTGTAGAACGGAAGGCAGAAAGAACTATACAGCATAGTGAAACAACTAACAGTACAGAGCACCAGAAAAGCAGCAGCAGTGAAGAGCAAGAACGGAGAACTGCTGAAGAGCAAAGAGGCCAGACTAGCTAGGTGGAAGGAACATTTCCAGGAAGTTCTCAACAGGGAAACATCAGAGGAACCACCACAGGACAAAGAGGAGGAAAGGGAAGAGATCGATATTTCAGTCAATACGCCAAATGTTGAAGAAATCAAGACCGCGCTGAAGGCCCTCAAAAATGGAAAGACCCCTGGAGCAGACCAAATTTCAGCTGAAATGCTTACAGCAGACACCGAACAGACCAGCTTAGAACTAAAGCGGATTTTTGACCTCATTTGGGACCAAGAGACAGTTCCGGCACAATGGACCAAAGGACTCATTTACAAAATTCCAAAGCGAGGAAACCTTCAGGACTGTGGAAACTGGAGGGGGTTACTTTGTTGCCTCTGGCTAGTAAGGTGCTCAGCAAGATTCTCATCAACAGGATACAGACTGGAGTAGATTCATCGCTCCAGAAAGAACAAGCCGTCTTCAGGACGGGCAGAGGAACTGTTTGACCAGATATTCATCCTCAGGAATGTCCTGGAACAAGTCAACGAATGGAATGCTACACTGTACGTCCACTTCGTCGACTTTGAAAACGCGTTCGATTCCATACACTGAGACAGCATTTGGATCATCATGCGTCAGTATGGAATCCCTCAGAAACTGATCCAGATGGTCAAGACCCTTTATGGGGGATTTCAGTGCTCCGTTATTGACGAGAACGAGACAACAGACTGGTTCCCAGTGACGACGGGAGTGAAGCAGGGGTGCTGTATGTAACGGATTTTATGGGTCCTAGGGTAAATCGATGGGGTGAGCGGACAATGGGGCAGACAGTACCCCTGATAGACATAGACGTTTTGGAAGAGATAGAGGTATCGCCGCGCGGAAATCGCAACCCTACATCCCCCCCACCCCCGTGGTGTTTTTTTTTTAATGCTCAAAAGATGAACATGATTTTAAAATAATATATCCTGGTGAAGGGTGGGCTGAGGTGGGGTGGAAAGAAGAGAGAATGAAATGAGTTGACTAAACTTTATTTCACAAAGGTGTGTGAATTAAGCATAGTCGCCTGTCTTACATTCTGTCCGAGAGAGAGAGAGAGAGAGAGAGAGAGAGAGAGAGAGAGAGAGAGAGCTTGATTTAGTTCAAACCACAGCACACTCCTGTAGAAATAAGTTAATATTGTCGTGCTGTTAGTGAGAGACAGCAGTGCACACTCACCTAATGCCAACAGTTCTTGTTGTAAAAGTGCAAACATGTTTGGGGGAAATATCAGTAGCCTCTAAAGAATAAAAGCAGCTAATACAAAATAAATCTTCTTTCATTCTTTCTTTCTTTTTCTATTTTTATTTATTTTATTTCTTTCTCTCGCTTTTTTCTCCCTTTTTTCTTTCTTTCTTTGTTCATTCGTTTTCTCTTTATTTTTTATTTTTTATTTTTGCTTCTTCCATCGTCGTAGGGGACAGTGGAAAAAGCCCCTCCATCCCATGAAATCCTTCTCCCTTTCCCTTTTCTCCGTCGCCGTGCTCCAAAAACAGCAGCCAATTAAAACGCGACAGATCGTCACGTGATAAACCAAGTCGCCGGCCACTCCCCCTCACCTGCCGCCATGACTCTGTCAACTGCCAGTCTGTTTCCGGTTGTCGGCGCCAAATTACGACTTCTATTACGACAACTGCACAACAGTCTGAGGGGCGTGCAGCTCTTCTTTATCAGCCCGAAGGGTCAGGATGGGTCACGTGGTGCTCCGCCTCCCTCCCCCCACCTCACCTTGCTCTCGCCTGCAAGTTATCGGAATGGCGGAAGTGTCCCCTCCCCCCTCTCACTCCGCCCCTGTCGCTTGCGCCGTAAAGCAGCCAGAACTCTGCGCCGCGCCTCAGCTAATGCCGTATCACTCCGCCACATGAAAGAGTCCTTGACAAATTACGACCCTGGGTTCTAATGTGCAAACCCCAGGGATCTCTAGTCTGGCCGCGCCACCGCTCGCTTCCAGTCTTGCAGGGTGCAGGTGGAGAGTCGATGGAATAATGAATGAATGAATGAATAAATGAACAAACGAATGAATGAATGAACGAATGAATGAAGAATGAATGAATGAAAAAATGTATGAACAATTTATTAAGATGTGAATGAATGAATTAATCAATGAACGAATGAATTCATGAAGGAACGAATACAGTTTTACGGCTTATCAGCCGTGGCAGGCTATCTAAGGCTACTGATCACGAAGATCACCAGCGTTTGCGTGAGTTATAGCAAAGTCAGGTCACGATTTCCAAGGTGATTCGCCTCTGACGAATCGCGAAGGGAGACACGGTGGATTTATTCTTACCCCCGACCCACAGGGGGTCTATTCTTACCCCCGACCCTCAGGGGGTCTATTCTTACCCCCGACCCACAGGGGGTCTATTCTTACCTCCGACCCACAGGTGGAGTACCTGTAGATGGAATAAACTCTGGCTGTACTGCTATTTAAAAAAAAGCAAGCGTGCAATTATTCTGCTTCGTTTCATTCCGCATTTCATGTCTGTCTTTGTTGCACAATCTTTATTTTAAAAATCATCGTTCTGAATTAGCAAAGAAAAAAGCGATGCTTTTATGCGAACGGAAAAGTAAGATAAAACATGAAAAACGCATAAATAGGAACACATACAAAATAATGTGGAAAATGTTTTTAACGAGAGATGAAGAAAAGAAAGAAAGAAGTGGGCGAGGAGAGAGAGAGAGAGAGAGAGAGAGAGAGAGAGAGAGAGACAGAGAGAGACACACAGAGAGAGAGAGAGAGAGAGAGAGAGAGAGAGAGAGAGAGAGAGAGAGATTGATTGATTGATCTTTATTCGGCCGACGACCCATTTGATGTTACCCTCTATTTACAAGTTTTAAAAACAGTATAGCAATGAATACTATGCAAGAAATACATTACAAACGACATTGAAGACTTTCCAGTAAAGAATACCACTCATCACTGTATTGATACCCTGCGTCTCGATGACGACACTTGCAATTCAATGTACAGTTAAATCTGAGAGAGAGAGAGAGAGAGAGAGAGAGAGAGAGAGAGAGAGAGAGAGAGAAACATATTGGCTGAGACAGAATCACACACACACACATACCCAAGTTGAGACTCAACAAATACCAAAACATTTCCATACGTACATGTACATACATTCATTCATCTCTAAACACCATTGCAAGGAATCACTCCTTACCATCCTTTCACTACATCGCCACATTCTCTTCAACTTCACAAGGAACTTGGACAGCAAAACTTCACAGAACACACAGACACCTCTAGCACATCCGCACTGTGGGAGCAGCCCAGCTCCCTCCCTCCCTCTCTCCCTACCCCTCCAACAGCCCCCTCCAATAGCCCCATTAAAAAAAGCCACGCCTCTCCGTGAGGACCAGACTACAGGCGGTGCCCACGTGACCTTCCAGACAAGCAGAAGCAGCTCACAGAGAGAGACAGGGGAGAAATTTCTGCGATTTCCGCCGTCTCCAGTTTCTGGCTGCCCCCTCCCTCTTGGTTAATTAGAGGCGGTGCAGGAGACTTTACGGTGGGGCTAGAGGTGTTTATGGGCGCAAGGCTCATCCGGCGAAATCAGCGGGGGCATAATTCAGCGAGCTGAGTGGACGGCGCCCCGGCTACGTCTTGTTTCATGCCCGTAGCGAGCTCGTCCGTCGGGAAGAGCTGGTGGGTTTCCTTGGAAAATAAACTCGCCTTCAAAGATGATGGTCTGCGACCGGTATCTCCTTCGTGTGTCGTCGCCTGGGACTGGCCCTCCATCTGCGGGATTTAATGGCTGGAGGTTTTGTTCTTGCAGGGCGCATCTCGGGTGAAAGGATGCCTGGGTAATGAGCCCCCGCTCTTGCAGTGCCGTGCAGTGAGGCACAGGATGAGATTCATGGGCATCCGGCTGAGAAATGTTTCTCGGATTTTTTTCCCTTCTTCTATTTGCGTATGCATTTTTCTTTTCTTGAGGATGGGTTGAAAAAGTTACATTTTGTCGCTTTTCTTATGGAGGACTGTTGCGTAACAATGATAGTAAAAACGCGACTTTTAAAGATTAGAGTGTATTCAATAGTATGGCGTACAAAGTGTACGGGTAGGTGAGTGTTTGCGTATGGAGACGGTATTTACAAGTTGTGCGTGTGACAGTGAATCTTATTACAGCTCACTCACGTATCAATGTTTTTATGCGGAATAGTTCAGGAAAGTGTTGCATTTTGCCATTATTGTGAAAAAACGTTTGTTACACGTCAATATGAGAGAAATGCAAATTTATCCGCATGCCTTCACTGATGGAAAATGTATGCACGAGTCTGTTAGTGCAGCAGTGTACAGTGCAAAGATGTTGGAGTCTCTACCACGGTTTGCCAGGCACCATCTTCTGAAAAAGTTGGGAGGAAAGTTTACGTACCAAGCGCCACTTTGTGACTGTAACCCACAAACAACTTGGTAAGCAATGCTAGAGGGAGGGCACTGTGTGTTTAGAGTGTGTAGAAAGTCTTATAAGTTTTTGAAAAATAGTTTGTTTGTTTGTAACTTGAGTTGGATTTATATCCTCTCGTTTTTCCTCCCTCTTTCTGTCTATCTGTCCCTTTCTCCTGACATAATGATGATGATGATGATGATGATGATGATGATGATGATGATGAGGAGGAGGAGGAGGAGGAGGAGGAGGAGGAGGAGGAGGAGGAGGAGGAGGAGGAGGAGGAGGAGGAGGAGGAGGAGGATGAGGAGGAGGAGGAGGAGGAGGAGGAGGAGGGAGGAGAGGATGATGATGATGATGATGATGATGATGATGATGATGATGATGATGATGATGATGATGATGATGATGATGATGATGATGATGATGATGATGATGATAACATGCCAATAAGATCGGTACCGCACTTCCTACAATGCAGATCTCCCTGTGTGTTGGGGGTGAGAATAGATCCACCGGGTCTCCCTACGTGATCCGTCAAAGGCGAAATGCTATGGAAATCGAGGCTGGACTTGCTGTAACCAGCTCCTGTGATTTTCCGTGATTAGAGGCCTTAAATAGCCTACCTACACAGGCTGATAGGCCGTAAAACTCCATTCATCCATCTATTGTGATCAATGGCCTTAAATAGCCTACCTACACAGGCTGATAGGCCGTAAAACTCCATTCATCCATCTATTGTGATCAATGGCCTTAAATAGCCTACCTACAGAGGTCGATAGGCCGTAGGTGTCCATTCATTGATTTATTCGTTCATTCATTCAGCAATACATACACTATCCATCTTTCTAATGCACATATCATGCGATGCAAATGCATGCGAGCACACAACGTGCGATGTATGCATTGCTCGACTGCCACCGTAGGAAATATTTCCGATGTGCTGTACAGCAGGAGTAACATACTGCCCGAAGCTGCTGTTTTATACAACTTTATTTCCGATGTGCTGTACAGCAGGAGTAACATACTGCCGAAACTGCTGTTTTATACAACTTTATTTCCGATGTGCTGTACAGCAGGAGTAACATACTGCCGAAACTGCTGTTTTATACAACTTTATTTCCGATGTGCTGTACAGCAGGAGTAACATACTGCCGAAACTGCTGTTTTATACAACTTTATTTCCGATGTGCTGTACAGCAGGAGTAACATACTGCCGAAACTGCTGTTTTATACAACTTTATTTCCGATGTGCTGTACAGCAGGAGTAACATACTGCCGAAACTGCTGTTTTATACAACTTTATTTCCGATGTGCTGTACAGCAGGAGTAACATACTGCCGAAACTGCTGTTTTATACAACTTTATTTCCGATGTGCTGTACAGCAGGAGTAACATACTGCCGAAAATGCTGTTTTATACAACTTTATTTCCGATGTGCTGTACAGCAGGAGTAACATGCTGCCCGAAGCTGCTCAAAGGCCCCGTATCAGATGGAGCCCCTGTAAAAGACTTACGGAATCTGAAATCACCCCACGTGTTCCGTGACTCCAGTCGCAAGTAACTCGGATGTAACATGTACACTCCTGTTTTCATTTATTCTCCTCAAATACGCCACACAATCTACGATATCGGGTATTATACCTTTGTTTCTTTCGTGGACTTTAGTTTGTTGATAGGAAAGTAGTGTGATTAACAGTATTATCATATGAACTTGAAACGCCATCATAAGGAGTCAACCCTGAATTTTCACCAATACTAACGTGTTACATTATTCCATCTATAGATTCATAGAGATCTGCTGACGTCACGACGAAATGTTCCAGCTTTCCAACTTTTTTTTCTTCTGCACAAAGAGCATATTTTATATGTAATGAAATTCATCTTATAAAGAAGATAATTAGTAAATACCTTTATGTTCACTCGTTGACAATAATAAGAGTATCTCTTCGCTCACTTTGCTTGTTTGAAAAAAACCCAAGGGCATTTCCAAATTAAGTGGTGAATCCCACTAAAATGAAAATCTAATTTAGTCACCCTTGACGCCTCTTTGGTTGGAAATTAACAACAACAACAATGATGATGACGACGATGACGATGATGATGACGATGACAATGACTACGACGACGACGACAATGATGACGACGACGATGACGACGACGATGATGATGACGATGGCAGTAGATCTCTCATTTCGTGTGAGGGGCTGGGGCTGCACATGCGATCTCCACTTGGGCTTTTTGAAAACCTTTGTCTGATCCACTGCTTTCTGCTGCAGTGGGCGCCCCCACCGGGGTGGCGTGTCTGCCAGTGCAGGAGTGTTGTGCGGCAGTCTGGTGGAGTGTACTCGACTTGCGCAATGGAGGAGTGAGTCCGAATTTTTGTAAGATTGTCATCAGATTTTTTTTTAATCCAAGCCCCCCCCTCCCTTCCCCCTCGACCATCCCGAGTGTTTTTGTCTGTTTCTTTTTCTTTCTCTCCGTGCACTTCACTGTCACCCTCCTTTGTTCATTCTCTTTCTCTCTCGCTCTCTCCCTGCCAGACCCTCTGTGGGTCAGGGGTCAGAGCAGACCCACCACGTCTCCCTACGCGATTTGCCAGAGGCAAAAAACTAGGGACATCATGACTTGTTTTGCGCTTACTCTGAAACTGTTCTCGTAATTTTCGTGCTCATTAGCATTACATAGCCCACAAAGACTATCCGTCCGTCCGCCAGCCCGCCCTCCCGCCCGCCCGCCCGCCCATCTATCCATCCATTCATCCATCCATCCATCCATCCATCCATCCATCCATCCATCCATCCATCCATCCATCCATCCATCCATCCATCCATCCATCTATTCATCCATCCATCCATCCACTTGCCAGTGGCACCGTCAGGAATTTGCTCTCTGCTGCTCTTGGGGAGGACGATGAAGGCGAGATGAGTGGCATCGCACCCTCCGTCGATTTTGTGTTGTGTGGTATTTCTACAAGAACAATCTCACGCTCTTTACGATGTTACAACCCGTTTTTGAATCGGATAATTTGGTGCAAAGTTATACGCAACTAAACCAAGCATCCTTGAAAATCAATAGTATAAAAGGGTGAAAAAAATATTTGAGAGCTCAGTAAAATTTGGAGACTTTTTGTCACCTTTTACAACTGTTAACAAGACACTCTCATCAAAATGCATGTCAATAATAGTTGTGTGATGCATATAAATAAATTTGAATCTTCAGGTACTTAAAAAACAAAACAATGGCTACATGTCAGTTTTCTACATACATGTAGTTATCACAATCGACAAGCAGACCTCCCTACCCGCCCGCTAAAACATGCTGAAGCTTCTTTCGCTGCAGGCACTCTGCGACTCGCTCCGTGACACGGAAGCACATTTTTCTACTTGTGGTGCTTGGCGAATGGTGGCTGCGTGGCTTCCTCTGTGAGTGCTCTGTTCTGTAGGACAGCTGAAGTAGGTACCACTGTGTTTGGGAACACCGAGTTTCGAGGTCGTGGCTTTCAGAGCGAAAGTGCTAAACTTCTTGACTGCCTGAAAGCGAGGACAAACATTTTGGCACGCGGACAAGTGGCTTGAAAACTTGGTCAGAGGATCATAGGGTCGTGCTATTTGCCCTTACTTCTTCTCGGATGGTCAACACTGTAGTGAAGAGTGGCGAACTGTAAGTCACTACTGACTTTGTCACAGCAGTTTCTGCCCGATGTCAACAGAAAAATCCTCAGCTAAGCCGCCGTGGACGCACACGGCTGATCGTGTCATTGTGTTGTGGAGTTATGGAGTATATGTGATACAAGGATTATTTTTGTGTGTGTAGTTTTATATTTTCTCGGACTAAGACGGGCTTTTGTAATATATTGATCTATTGTTGCTTTTAAGATATCATTTTCCGGTTGAGTAATTCTCGGGGGTCTTATTCTGCTGTAAAGCTGCGTGCAAATCATTTCCTTTTTTCCCTTCTTATTTTGCATGTGTTTTTTCTTCCACTTGGATAGCTTCAGAACTTTGTGAGAGATCGTTTGTAATTCTTGTTTTTCTTTGGTATAGTTCCAAGTTACCCCTACGTATCTGTGTCTCTCAATCTCTCTCTGACTCAATCTCTATCTCTGTCTCAATCTCTGTCTCCACCTCTGTTTCTGTCTGTCTGCCTGCCTGCCTGCCTGCCTGCCTGCCTGTCTGTGTGTGTGTCTCTCTCTCTCTGTCTCTCTCTCTCTCTCTGTCTGTCTCTCTGTCTCTTTTTCTCTCTCTATCATTCTATCTATCTCTCTCACACGCAAACACACACATGCGCGCGTGCTCGTGCGGAGAGAGAGAGAGAGAGAGAGAGAGGGAGAGAGAGAGAGAGAGAGAGAGAGAGAGAGAGAGAGAGAGAGAGAGAGAGAGGGGGGGGGGGGGGGGAGGGGGAGGGAGAGAGAGAATGCACATTGAAGAAAGCAGGACTACTTGCGCTATTGATTATTAATTATCTCTTTTGCGTGCTTTTCTTTGTCTGTTTGACATTTTTACCGAGTAAACATGCTGCTCTACGTGCATGACAAACTGAAAAATGATTTTTGTGCCCGCTATGATAAAAAGCTTTATAAGGCACGCATGAAGTTTGTTTTTCTCCATAAAATAACGCGCTTTTTATTCTTGTGTAGAAGTAGATTTTATATGCGTGTATATAAGCATATCGTAGCCTCCGCAAACGGTTTTTGATGTAAAGATTTTTCTTTGCCTAAAAAAAAAATCATGAAATATACTACGTTCTTTTTCTGCTTCAAAACACTGACGCATCGAATCCAGAGAGAAGTAGCACCTTTTTTTCTCTCTCTGAATTCGTCATGCATGTGTATGAACTCTTCACATCTCATGTAAGTATCTCCCGGGCTGTTGTACGACACGTACCTCTCCACACACCTGCACTTTGGCGTCTTTGACTTGTGATTTTAACTGTGAGACTTTATTCGTCACGCCTGCAGTCCAGAGACGAAGAAGTGTAAAAACAACAGCAGCAGCAACAACAACAACAACAACAACAATCAAAACTCAATCTTCATTGCGAAATTGATATGAATGAATGAATACAAAATGAAAAAGGTAGAGGGACGGATTAGTGTATTCTTTTTGGTGGGGTGAACTGCAAAATTAAAAAAATGCTCTCCATTATCAGAGAATGTAGTCGGCTTCAATTTTATCTTGACCGTAAATTTTTTCACTCGATGCAGCAGCATCACCTTTCAGGTGGCATTTTATTTGTTTGTTTGTTTGTTTGTTTGTCTGTCCGTTTTTTGTATGCTGCCTCCACTCGCATTTCTCTGACCAGCCATAAACATCCGTATTTCGATGTCGACCGGACATGAGAACGAGATGAAATTTACTTAAATCATCCGTCCACGTCGACTAAGGTTTCTGGCTGAATAATTTCGCAGGTTGCTTCAGATTGCAAGGTGTGGTATAAAATGTAAGCAGTCGCCACAAAAATAAATCTTAACTCGATTTTTTTTCTTTGAACATGCGATTGTTTATAAAATCTCCATTCTTCTCTGATTAAATCGATGGAAGTAGGAAAGCTATATATAGCATCGAGATTGTAGAAGTTATGCCCTTTTGAAGAGAGGTGTCATTCTAGCAGCAACACTTTGGAAAGCGACTTCTGAAGTTTTTCCACCAAATGTGCTACGTAGTGGAGGTGAAGAAATAATAAAACGTCAATTTTCACGCATTTCAAAGTATTTTTCAGGCAAAAATATTTGAGGACATGAACATCTTATGTCCCTTGCATATATTTCTGAAGAAACAATATCATTTAAGTGACCTAGATAAATAAAAAAACAGTGTATATATGTATGCGTGTAGTGCCAAAGAATCCTGCGCGAGTCAGGGCCGGCCTTGTGCTGGCGGACTACATTTCCATGCACTGCTTCGCATGTGAGATCTACCTGCTTGCAAATATCGCACTGGAAACTGACAGCAAACGTCTTGTTGTGTGTATTTGTCGGAAAACTGTTTATACGAAAAGTTTAATGAGTGATAGAGACAGAAAACTATCCCCCTGTCATGCGGATAGAATTAAGATTTTTCATTTATTGCAACGATGATTTTTTTGCTGGAGGGTGATGGACTATAATGATTGTGAGTATGCAGGTGTATTCTAACGTTCCTATGAGTTGATACTATTTTTCGCTTAAATAAAAGCGCTACCTGTCAATGATACGTTTATATATATATATATATTGGCTTTTTAAGGAAATACACGTACACACACGTGTACACACACACACACACACACACACACACACACACACACACACACACACACACACACACACACACACACACACATCTAGTACCATGAATCAATTAGTTCAAGGCAACGATCTTTGTTTTTCCTGGAACCAGCGCCCATGTTGAAACCTACATACAGTGAAAAGACGTGGATATAGCTAGCACCCTTGTGGCTAGTAATCACTGGATATCCCGGGTTTTGTTTAACTTTAAGTAATCAAATTAAAAACTGTTTGTTTGCAATTTTAGCTATCAAACATATAGTAATGGGGATATTTAAAAGCACTGAAAGCTACTAGATATTCATCACGTCCATTGCACATAACAATAATCACATCGATGTGTCGCTAACAGTTTCCACTCCCACCTCCTGTCCCCAAGATCGGGCCTCAGTTTTGGAAACAGGGACAAATGTCACAACGACATTTTGGGAGCGCTCTGAAAAATAGATTTGCTGAGTAAAACGTTTCAAAACTGTTCTTTTCCTATTGCTAAGGTGTTTTCGGGCTTTTGTGATGATTGAAAACTATTTTTCGAGGAGTAACTGACTTAAATTAATATGAACAACCTCCTGATCAGAAGGAAATTGGTGCGTCCTACTTTATTGCGGCAAAGACGACGAAACTTTTCGGTGGCGTTTTGTGTAGAAGACTATTTTTTAATATGTTTTCTTGTTTGTTTGCTTTTTTATGCGCGGTTTCACGTCCGGTGCCAAGAATATAGCACTTTTGTCTTCGTTTACTCTTTTATATTTCACATTTTTCTCTCGCTCCCGCCACTTTTGCACACATTCTGCACACACACTCTGAGGTGTCCAGTATACAAAGGTAAACCAAAGAATGAATTCCGTGTTTTTTTCTCTCTATTTGCTCTTATTTCGATGCTATCTGAATCAACTCTGTAGGTATGGGTCATCGAAGGAGCGCAACAAAAATTTCCAAAAAATATTTGCAAGTGAAGACAGACAAGTTGCTTTGACGATTAGCGGTGTACCTTTACGAGAGAGAGAGA
Source organism: Theodoxus fluviatilis (assembly GCA_034096865.1). NCBI lineage: Eukaryota > Metazoa > Mollusca > Gastropoda > Cycloneritida > Neritidae > Theodoxus > Theodoxus fluviatilis. The sequence goes on along the minus strand of JAWQFJ010009172.1, from coordinate 13,489 downwards.
GAGAGAGAGAGAGAGAGAGAGAGAAACGGACGGACGGACAGACGGACGGGCGGACGGACAGAGAGACAGACACAGAGACAGGCAGAGACACAGAGACAGAGACAAACAGAGACACAAAGATACAGAGACACAGAGAGATGTGTTGTAGTCATTGATTTGCAGCGATGAAGCGATGTGTTGTAGTCAGTGATTTGCAGCGATGAAGCGATGTGTAGTAGTCAGTGATTTGCAGCGATGAAGCGATGTGTTGTAGTCATTGATTTGCAGCGATGAAGCGATGTGTTGTAGTCATTGATTTGCAGCGATGAAGTGATGCGTTGTAGTCAGTGATTTGGAGCGTTGAAGCGATGTGTTGTAGTCAGTAATTTGAAGCGATGAAGCGATGTGTTGTAGTCAGTGATATGCAGCGATGAAGCGATGTGTTGTAGTCAGTGATTTGCAGCGATGAAGCGATGTGTTGTAGTCAGTGATTTGCAGCGATGAAGCGATGCGTTGTAGTCAGTGATTTGGAGCGATGAAGCGATGTGTTGTAGTCAGTGATATGCAGCGATGAAGCGATGTGTTGTAGTCAGTGATTTGTAGCGATGAAGCGATGTGTTCTAGTCAGTGATTTGCAGCGATGAAGCGATGCGTTCGCTCTGAATCTTCCTCGGACGCGGCTCAGTTTACCAGCGGTTTACAAACATGGCAGCAGCTTATTATGTATGCCTCTCGGTGAGACGATAACACAGCGTGCGTGCTGACTATCTTGTCCAGCCAGTATGGATTCGCTAGGTGCACGACAGATAGTGATAACAGTGAGGAGATGGATGGGGATCTTCTGTCATGGCGTGCCGCACGCACGGGAGAAAATTAGTGTTGAGGACTTTCAGTCGTTACCGCCGCGTGCAAACACCTGCTTGTTAGATGTAAACACGGAGTGTCGTCGTAAATATGAAACACAATTGTGTGACTGCAGGTTGTTACGAGTATGCTAATTTGGGCGTGCAGTTGTGAAGAATTTTTTTTTTGGTCTCAACGACGATGTATGTGCGCTTTCGCGCGTGATAACATGCGTGAACATAGCGTTAAAGAACGTGCGCAATGGATTCAGTTTGAACGCGTTTTCAATTTAAACAGCAAATACAAGACCGATAATATTTATTAAATATATTCCAGCTCGTCTACTGCGATGTGAAAAATAAGTCCAACTGTTAAAATTTTCATTTTTCGGCCGCTGGAATGTCGAAAACACGTGGCTCTTTTTTCTCGCAATTTTTCCTCTAAAAAAAAGGTAAAGATATGGCATTATATAGCGATATGTCTGGGACTCAATCGCTTTGCATTTTAACTCCTGATCACTGGGCCGCTTTCCTGTTTTTTAATTTTTTTATTTCTGTATTTTAAAATGTGAGTCCATGAAAATTTTTACATCCTTTTTTTGTTTTCAGAAATATACAACCTGTCTTTGCTATTATCACAGCGGTTAGCACTAACCTGTAGCAAATGTTGCAAAATCTGAATCGACTGAAAACTACATATTCTCATCAGAATTCGTGTATAAATGAAATAAATGTGAAATGTTCAGGGTGAGAGTCTCCAAAATACATGTAAAACTTCAACGATATTCATATTGCATACTTTTCGCGTTTTTCGTTTCATATGCAGCAAATGATAAATCCTGAGAGATATTGTCATTGCTGCGGTTGTTTCTATTTTGTTTTTGTTTCCGCTGAAAATATTTCGTTGTCACAGTTGCACTCGAAAAGCTGTCATACATGGAGAGACAAAACCATGTTTCCTTACTACAATTGTCTGCAATATATTTTATTTCCTCGTGTGCGAGCAGTTGTAGCAACGAAAGCTTCGTCTCCTGTACACGGTATCATAAGCGCTTCATGATTTAGAACGCGCTCTAAATTTGTAGTGTTTCGCCGATACAGTTTTGTTTATCAGCCAGTGGGAACGCCGACATACTTTTGCATTTATAGTTCGGTGGGAAAATGCAGGACAACGATGTGATTTCGCGACTTTTGCCGGATGACGCGAGTATCCCTGGTGATGAATAAACTAAACTGAGCCGTCTCATCAGATCCGGGTCTCCCAGTCTATGGATATGCAAATCCAAAGCAATCCAAAGCAATCCAAAGCAATCCAAAGCAATCCAAAGCAATCCAAAGCAATCCAAAGCAACCGAAAGCAATCCAAGGCAATCCAAAGCAACCCAAAGCAATCCAAAGCAATCCAAAGCAATCCAAAGCAACCCAAAGCAATCCAAAGCAATCTGAAGGGTGTTTCTTGTATCATTTCGATGTGATCGCTGTATTTACATAGTAGTCGGCATCACAATTGGGACGAAAAAGCAGGCAGGACCTGGTTTTGGAAACGGATTTATTACAAGGACGTTGCCAATGCTTGCAGCTGTCACATACAAAGCAGAAGACTGGGAATGGTATGTGGGTTGCTTTGGACTGCATGTACATATACAGTACTGGGGAAGCCACCCGTTTCATCTTCTGTGAATACCGCTGAAACTGTACCAGTGAAACAATACAATTTCTGTATCAGGGAGACAGGAGCAGCATGTTTCTGTATCAGGGAGACAGGAGCAGCATGTTTCTGTATCAGGGAGACAGGAGCAGCATGTTTCTGTATCAGGGAGACAGAGGCAGTGTGTTTCCGTTTCGCCCTGTGTCACAGCCTGTTTTACATACTGACTCATACGTGCGCGTGACCACCTTAGTACACGAGCGCGTCAACACGTAAGTGTTTGTATATAACAAACTTGGGCACGTGCGCGCATGCGCGCGGGTACACTAGGATTTTATGCTGGCAGAATTATGGCTCATAACGCACATTGCGCGTGTACGAAAGTGCTCCTCGTCCCGATTTCTTCAAAACTGGCGTAGAAAAAAGAAAAGAAATTTAAGTCATGATGGTGCCAGAGAAACTTATCGATGTCCCCGCGTTGTTTATTTTTACGGGTTTGTTTTTTTCTTCGTACGCTTAAATGTAGAGAAAAGCTTCAGAAAAAGCAAATGTTTACGATCCAGATTTGAGCCCCAAAGACAAACTTTTCAGCGTACATTTCTGTGTCACCTTATAAAAAGTCAGGTGTTGGACCTCTGAAGTCATCAGAAACACTCTTGCAGTGTCAACTGGGACAAGGGTTTGGGATGAGGCGGAGGAGCATCTTGAGAAAGGGGGAGTGGGATGAGGAAGAGTGAAACAGATCGAGGGAATTCTAAGAATTGAAAATAAATTATCAAATACTATTCTCATAATTCGATAGTGAGGGCAGAAATAGGTGAGACGGGGTTGGTAAGGCATCAAAACACCGATAAATTATGGAGCAAATGCACGCGAGCGCGCGCGCACACTCACACGCATACAAACACACACACACACACACACACACACACTCACACACACACACACACACACACACACACACACACACACACACTCCCTGCCCTTCATGAATTCTCAGCATGAGGAACTGAAGAGATT
>JAWQFJ010009172.1:5000-7500 GCA_034096865.1 Theodoxus fluviatilis | reverse complement strand
TACGTCACACTATAAACGTACTACGTCACACTAGAAGCGTACTACGTCACACTATAAACGTACTACGTCACACTAGAAGCGTACTACGTCACACTAGAAGCGTACTACGTCACACTAGAAGCGTACTACGTCACACTAGAAGCGTACTACGTCACGCTAGAAACGTACTACGTCACATTGTGAATGTCACATGACCTGCTCCTCTCATCCAATGCCGAAAGCGAGTTCATAAAAGTAGTTTCAAACTCAAAGTTTCACTTTTCTATTCATTGAAAAAGGGGAAAAAAACAGCTGTTTCAAACAAGACGTGCTATCTGAACATGCTTGTATTTTCATTGCTGTTTAGCTTCTGAAAACGCTTAGCACTTTTCATTTCATCGTGTTTAAAAACCTTAAAAACATGCGTTGTCGTAATACTGACAGACCTGTGCCTCTTCCACCGTGGGCACTCTTCCAAACTTGTCTTCTAACCCCTCTTCCTCACTCTCTGCCTGCCTTCAGGTCTGGGACCGGAGAACCCGGATCGCCCCGGAGAAGTCTTGGACCGCGATTACCACCAGCAGCCTCCGCGCCAGAAAAGAGTGCGGACGTCTTTCAAGCACCACCAGCTGCGCACCATGAAGTCGTACTTCGCCCTCAACCACAACCCTGACGCCAAGGACCTCAAGTCCCTGGCACAGAAAACCGGCCTCTCCAAACGTGTGCTGCAGGTGAGGGTGGAGGAAGGGAGGGAGGGAGGGAGGGAGGGAGGGAGGGAGGGAGGGAGGGAGGGAGGGAGGGAGGGAGGGAGGGAGGGAGGGAGGGAGGGAGGGAGGGACGGAGGGAGGGACGGAGGGATGGATGGTTGATGGATGGATGGATGGATGGATGGATAGAAGAGTAGGAAGGAGGAAGGGATGGATGGATGGATGGATGGATGGATGGATGGATGGATGGATGGATGGATGGATGGAGGGGAGGGAGGGAGGGAGGGAGGGAGGGAGGGAGGGAGGGAGGGAGGGAGGGAGGGATGGACGGATGGATGGATGGGTGGACGGATGGATGGATGGATGGATAGGAGGGTAGGAAGGAGGAAGGGATGGATGGACGGATTGATGTGATAGAGATGGACGGATGGACGGACGGATGGATGGACGGATGGACGGACGGATGGATGGATGGATGGATGGATGGATGGATGGATGGATGGATGGATAGGAGGGTAGAAAGGAGGAAGGGATGGATGAACGAATTTATGTGGTAGAGATGGACGGGTGGATGGATGGATGGACGGATGGATGGATGGATGGATAGATGGAGGGACGGATGGATGGATGGATGGAAGGATGGATGAACGGATTGATGTGGTAGAGAAGGACGGGTGGATGGATGGATGGACGGATGGATGGATGGATGGATAGAAGGGTAGGAAGGAGGAAGGGATGGATGAACGGATTGATGTGGTAGAGATGGATGGGTGGATGGATGGATGGATGGATGGGTGGATGGATGGATGGATAGATGGAGGGAACGATGGAGGGACTAATGGATGGATGGATGGATGGATGGATGGATGGAGGGATGAATGGATTGATGAGGTGAAAATGCACGGGTGGATGGATGGATGGATGAATAAGTAGATGGATGAAAGGAAGGAGGGATAATGTATTGATGATGCGATGGACGGTCGGATGGATGGATGGATGGGGAAACCGATGGATAGATGGAGGGAGGGAAGAGTGAACGAACGGATAGATGGATGGATGAATGGTTGATGAACGAATGAAAGTATGGATGGAGGAACGGATAAAGAAATTGATGTATGAATGAATGGATAAATGGATGAAAGAATGAACGGAAAGGAGAGAGTAGTGAAGGAATAGATGGATGAATGGATTGATGGGGAGGGATGGACGGATGGATGCAAGCATGCTTGCATGTATGGATGGAGGAATGGAAGGATAAATGAAGGATAAAGGGATGATAATGAGAAAATGCTTGAATAAATCAAGAAAGAAAAAAATGAAGGAATAAATTATCTGATCAGAATCCGGAAAATCATTTTTCACGATCCGCTTTTGAAAATCTGTGAAGTAAAAAGCAAACATGGATTGAAACTTCGTTGAGTACAGCTTCCTGTGGACTGGGGGTAAGAATAGACCCCCTGTGGACTGAGGGTAAGAATAGACCCCCTGTGGACTGAGGGTAAGAATAAACCCCCTGTGGACTGGGGGTAAGAATAGCCTCCCTGTAGACTGTGGGTAAGAATAGACCCCCTGTGGACTGAGGGTCAGAATAGACCCCCTGTGGACTGAGGGTAAGAATAGACCCCCTGTGGACTGAGGGTAAGAATAAACCCCCTGTGGACTGAGGGTAAGCATAGACCCCTGTGAACTGGGGGTAAGAATAGACCCCTTGTGAACTGGAGTAAGAACTGACTCACCGCGTCATCCATTGGGATTCCTGAAAGGCGTATACATAACTAAGGAACGTGCCACTTGTCTTGCTTTTTTCTCCAACT
>JAWQFJ010009170.1:127500-133944 GCA_034096865.1 Theodoxus fluviatilis | reverse complement strand
AAAGTCATCAGTGGTGCCTCAACAACCCATCTCAGGGTTAAGAGACTGAACTGAACTGAACTGAACTGTCTGTCTGTCTGTCTGTCTGTGTGTCAGTCTGTCAGTCCCAACTTAACGGCTGATATCTCAAAAACTACTGGACGGATTTCCTTGACATTTGGCACACTTACTGGAAGTCAGGTCCGCTTGAATGTGACAAATGTTCAGAATCGAGGTTTAAAAAGAAAGTGACTTTTTACGTTTTGGTGTTGCCAAGAAAACGCTACAACAGAGTCCGAATGCAAAATGTGTGACGTGATCATTTGACGTCGAATAACGTGACGTAATTACGAGGAGAAAGAATGATTTTTTATTTTACCATGCGGGTCGTTTCGTACCTAGTCGTTTCGTACCCTCACTACGGGTTAGGGTTAGGGTTAGGGTTAGAGTTAGGGTTAGGGTTAGAGTTAGGGTTAGGGTTAGGGTTAGGGTAGAAAAGGTACGAATCGACTAAATGAGGTACACAACGACCAGGGTTCGAAACGTCCAGGGTACGAAACGTCATGTATTCGCTTGGTTGTAGGGGATGCGCGTACGGGTTCGAATCCGCAGAGAAGCTTTTTTTTGGTTAATGTTTTATGGTATGAGAGAGAGAGAGAGAGAGAGAGAGAGAGAGAGAGAGAGAGAGAGAGAGAGAGAGAGAGAGAGAGAGAGAGCCACCCCACCCGTTGTTGTACACGTGAGAGGTTGCGGGTTCGAACCTTACTTTTCCCCCCCTCTTTTCTCTAGAGGTTGCGAGTTCGAACCCGATCTTTTTGTTGCTGTTGTTGTTGTTTTTAAATGCCAAAACCTGGAGGTTCAGCGCCAGCGGTTTTTATCGATGTCATCAACCTCTCCCATATACTGATGATGGAATAGTCTGGGTGCGAATATTGGCAAAGTTTTAAAATCATGGATAGGACATTTTTACAACTACCGCTATGATGGAAGACAAAAGTTGCCATCCATAGCAGGGACTAAATCACGTCACCCAATAGCCACGCCTAATTGCCGACAGTTCGAGCGACTACGTCAAATCTCGATTTTGTTTTGTTTTTGGGGGAAAGGAAAAACATCAGGGCAGCCAGTTGTTGGCCCCTGGTTTATGTGTTATTGCCTGGGAGATAACAAAAAAATGACTCAGCGGAAACCAAAGCAAGCAGTACCCTCCTCAAATAACTGCGGGCAGCTGTTCATGTTCAATGTTTTATGCGCGGTGATGTGGCATAGTATTGATATGAGCTCTTTGTTGCAAACAGTTTTTGATAACGTCAATCCGATCTTCATGACGGCCCCGAGTTTGGGCCTGCAAATTGTGAGGTGTCGTCTCTCTGTGTCATAGTTATGTAGATCAATGAGGATTACAGAGGGCAAGGTAAAAAGCACAGGAAATGGACGACGACAATTTTTGTGTGTGGGATCGCCTCGGTCACACGTTGCATCGAATAAAAACACAGACTGCATGACTTGGCGGGGCTGGGCAGAGAAGGACGAATCGCTTCTCCTGGAAGCGCACATATGTTGGGCATGACGTGCTCTGGGTTGACGTTTCCTTTTCCCCCGCCATTTTCTTATCGAATGGCTTGCACGAAATTGCAGAAACTTTGTTTTCCAGAAACGATAGCAGGACTATCATAAGAACATCCTTGTATGCCGCAGCATACCCCACGTTGAGACCAGCAAGACTGTTTACAGGACAGAGCAATATATAGTTTCCTTACAACAAGAGCGTTGTCTGATTTGGTCGACAGCTCACAGGGCGTTGCCAATGAAAAGGCTGGGAAAAAACCTCAGTGACTGATGAATTTTTAAACAACTCACACTGAAAGAAAAAAACCCAAGCAACTACTCAAAGCAGAGCTTACGATTACTTTTAGAGCATGCTTTTCAGCGTTGTGCTGACTGTCGATCAGAACTAGGCAACCACGAGCCAACCCTTCCCTACTCTTCCCCAAACGGCCCTCTTCAGGGCTACCAAACGGTCCTCTTCAGGGCTACCAAAAAATTGTGGAACAATTTCCTCGTGTCATCGGGGTATCCACAGTACCATGAAGAAGAAGAAGAAGAACCCAGGCACGCACTCAAGTTGCTTGGCCAAACTCTCCCTGGCTACAGTGGTCCTGCAGTTGACTTCCGGGATAAAAGCTTTCATGAGTTGACTCCGTCAGAATGGTAGAATGCCGGCAGGTGGCGTCGCATCGCTCCCTGTTGAAAATGGCGACGGCTGTGACGTAGATCGCCTCCTTGACCCCCTCTGGAAGAGAATGTACTTCCGGTCTAAGAGAGTTGACGTCATACTGGGAGAAGCTATGTCCTTGGGTGTTCATGTGCTCTCTCTACTGCTAGGTCTGTCTGTGGTGTTCCTTGGTGCCCTTCCTTGGGTTCCTTTCAGTCTTTCCATCTAGATGCTGGGACAGACCTGGCATTGAAGCCGTCATAAAAACGTGTCAATGTTTCCAACCAATGGTAGGCCTACCTTATGCAGTTTCCGTGTGCTAATAACCAGTGAAATGATGGACTATCTGCAAGTAATGTTCACGAAATGAATATCTCGCTACCATCCATAATGCTGGACCGACAAATGCACTGAAGTCGATCAGGTAAAATACCCACATCCGTGGAGTGTAAAACTGGTAAGTTCTATTTTTTGCTTGCTCGCATTGTAATGTGTGATGCTGACATGCGTGTATCTGAATAAATAAGCCTTCATTAATTTTTTCAACCATCAGTCACGGGTGTTTCATGGTAAACCTTTTTTAACTTAGTCGGAGGAATAGCGTAACGCACCTGAAATGTAGACGAAGGTGTCAGAAAAAATATCTTCTCAGCATGTTGATGATGGCTGTGCTGATGAAGCAAACAAACAGGATGAAAAAGAAAAAGAGAACACTCTAAATTCCTGCATGATTTGTGGGTGTATCTGTGCGCATATTTTTCTGTGCTTTTGTGCCTGAGCGCTCATGCATGCGTCTCAGCCATTATGTGCGCGAGACCGTCCGTGCGTGCATATATATATATATATATATATATATATATATATATATATATATATATATATATATATATATATATATGTGTGTGTGTGTGTGTGTGTGTGTACGCGCGCGCGCGCGTGCCTGTTTTTGTGCACGAGTAAACTCGTGTACTCATGAGTGTCACATGGGTCCAATAAGAGAGGGGACTACTTGAAAATTGATCATCATTGCTGGATGTAATGGGGAAAGTTGTTTCCCAGATATCTTACTTGAGATAGGATTGGTTTTTGCTGGTTGGTAGTCCGGCGGCTGTGTGCGCTTTAGCAATGAGGGTTTTGGAGTGAGTAGAAATTGAGTTCTGTCTCGTGGGTAGTGAGCGATGTTTGTTCTGAGGTTTGAATAGTGCTAAGTTTGTGAGTTACTTATGAGACGATGGCTATGTTAGCGAAGGAAAAAGTTAGCATTTAGTCTGCCTATTGCGAGGAGAGGAGAGAACAGCGTTCGTTCGGTCGTCAGTCTGTCTGCTGGAGAGAGAGGGGTGAGGTCAGTCTGCTGTACAGTCTGCGTGGAGTGGACTGTCTTGTACAGTCAGTCTGCGTGGAGCGGACTTTCTTGCCGCCAGTCTGCCCACGGAAAAGGAGAGAGGAGAGATGAGTCTGCCTTGAAGCTGCTGGGTGAGGAGAAGAGAGAAGCGGAAGACGAAGCAACTTCGAGTGAAGACGGGCAGAGAGAGAGAGAGAGAGAGAGAGAGAGAGGCAGAGAACGGGCAAAAGGTGGAAGGTTGGTGTGAACATTTTTACGGATCGATAGTTTGTACTTGTCAAGGGCTGACCTGCGCGATTTTATGTTTATAATAGTAGAAGGCTGATCGATACGTGTTTTATGTTAATAGTGGAGGGCTGAGCGAGATTTTACTTGTGCTGCTGTGCTTTTTCATGTTTCCCATTGGGAATGGAGTAGAGGAAGAAGAGCTGAACATTTTATGAGATTGAGGTTATCAAGGATGTTGTGGTGGATCCAGATACCCATGTAACATTCCTTTTATCTTTTATTTTTCTTTTCTGCCCCTATTACGGGCATGTTTTTGTGATGGATGATAAAAGCATGTACTAAACCCTGGGACCGTGTTATTTTGTTTATGGATCCCCGTAACACTGGACGGCAAAGAAATGATATGCGCAGGCAATGTAGCATGAAACCTCGGTACGCTGAGAGACAATGAACGCGGGGAGGCTTGCAGCTGTTGATATATTACGTGGCTCTTTCCCTGTCAACACAGTCGCAGTCTGTCATATGTTGTACTGACTTTGTTGTCGTGCAATTATGAATCATTTGCTGCAGGAAAAAAATAGAATAACAGAATGAGGACCAAGTTTCATCCCAGATAAAATTATGCTCTTGTGCCTTTGCACGCCGCAGCTTTCGTTTTCATATACTTTTCTTTTTTCGTCTCATTTTATTTCATTTCTCCGGCAGACTACACACGTAATCAAGGCGATAGAAAGATATCGTCCTGCAAATTGAGAGAGCAGCCATTTTGTTTCGCATAAACGTTATGATGGATATAGACGAACCACAAATTCCTTCGGGGCTCATGGGTTGCACCACAATTACGTGTGTACATCCTTATATTAAATAAATGTAATAGTATGTAGTTTTGTCAAGTGTATGCTAACGCGATACAAAATTCCTATACTACACTGCATGATTTTCAATCTCAAAATATTCGTCTTCAAAACGACAAGCATTTTTATTTCAGAACAGCAGTCTCACTAAAACCATTGCCCAATGATTATACAATTGAAATAGCAGAATGATGGATGACGACTGATGGCCTATGAGACTTTGTAGGCTTTGAAAGATTATTGACTACTCTAATCACACGTTTTGGCTAAATTAGGGCCACGTCAATACTCCATTTCCGAAGCCGTTGGGCCTTTACCTTTCGCGAAGAATGCCGCCAGTGCAATCTTGCCCTAATCCCCAGGTGACTAGGGGAACACCTATGACAGCTGGGGCAGACTAGCAAACTAAAATAAATACTGGGAGTTGGGTCACCCGGACACCGACCAACGAAGCAGCCGCTGATACTGGCAGTGTAGACAGGAAAAACGCGGATCATGACAGCTCAGCTGGTAGAGCATTTCTGGCGCCAACCGAAAGGTAGCGGGTTCCATCCCTACTTGTGGTTCGACGTTTTTCTGTCTGTCCTTCGCAGTGCTTCGGGTCTGTACATTAAACCCAGGTGAAGGACGTGAAAACAAAACAGAGAGAGCGATGTCGAAACCAGCAGGAGGAGGAGCGTGTCCTATGTGGCCTCAATATCTGTGTGCAACTCGATCCTTGTGCAACAAAAAGCGAATCAATATTGCGTGTCCATATGATGCTTGAACTTGTGATCAACAAGGAAGCAGATGGTATCACACTAGGTTTGATGAGGTATCATGTGTATGAAACAGGTCAGGCGGACTTTCTCTCTCTCTCTCTCTCTCTCTCTCTCTCTCTCTCTCTCTCTCTCTCTCTCTCTCTCTCTCTCTCTCTCTCTCTCTCTCTCTCTCTCTCGATGTAAAAGAGACAATTATGTCTCCGCACATTAGGTTCGAAGCAGATTTTGATATTATTATATTGATTCAAAGAAATGTGTCAGCAAATTAATCTTACCAAACAAAAATTATTTGTCAAAGTTTTTCAGTCCAAATTTTTGTTGACAATGTACGGGAAGGGTTGTCTAGGTTAGATGTAAATGAACTTTTGAGAGACGAAAATTTCAATGTTGACAAAACTACCTGCATAATTGCAGATGTACTCATGAATGCAGCAGACTCTCTCAAACAAAACTTTCAGTGGGTCAAAAGAAAAGAAACACCGATGGTTTGATAGGGAATGCTCGTTCAGTAAGAAAACAGCTAGGAAGAAACTTCGCAAGTACATGATCACTCACTCTTAGGATGATTGAATGGCATATGTAAACAGTATGAAAAGCGTACATGCAGTTGTTAAGAGGCAAGAAAGAACAATATAGACGGAGGGCCCCTGAAATGTTGACTTCTCATGTTAAAAATGCACAAGTATTTTGGAGACAAATAAAAGCTCTCGGTAGCGGACACAGCACCCCTACGGGCATTACTCCTGAGGCTTGGGTAAGTCATTTTCAGAATGTATTTGTAGATGCTGTTTCGGAATCAGAGTCACGGAATTATGTTTGGAGGACAGTGGGTGGTGGCTCAGAAAATTATTATACCGACTTATTAGATGCATATATTACAGTCACTGAAATAACTGATGCGATGCGACACATCGGGGGGATAAAGCATCAAGTGCAGTCGGTATATTGGCTGACATGATCAAAAGCGCGTCTGGAGTCTTACTACCATATCTGTTAAAATTGTTCAATGGTATCTTTCAAAAGTCAGTATTCCCTAGTCAATGGGCAGAATGAATCGTTGTTCCT
>JAWQFJ010009170.1:117500-122500 GCA_034096865.1 Theodoxus fluviatilis | reverse complement strand
AGAGAAAGGAAAAAAAGGGAGAGGAAGGTAGAGAAAGGAAGAGGAAGGAAGAGGGAGGGAAAAAAAGAAAGAGGGAGGGAGAGGAAAGAAAAGGGAAGGAGAGGAATGAAGAGGGAGTGAGAGGGGGGGGGGGAGGAAGGGAGAGGGAGGGGGAAGGAGGGAGTGAAAGGAAGATAGAAGGGGAGGACTGAAGAGGAAGGGAGAGGAATGAAGAGGAAGGGAGAGGAAGGAGGAGGGGGAAGATGGAGGGAGAAGGAGGAGGGGGTGGGTGGGAGGGAGGGAGAGGAAGGAAGAGAGAGGGAGAGGAAGGAAGATGGAGGGAGAGGAAGAGGGAGAGGCCATCATTTTCTCCCAAGACATCGAGACCAGACGGCTCGAAATCCGCAAGAAGAGGACACTTCCAAGGTAGATGTGATGGACGAAAAAGAAGATGGAGACCTACAGCAGATAGCAGACTATGCGTTATGCATTGAAATCCTGCGACAAGACAGCAGTTTAGTACCTTTGGAGGAACGGTGACAGACTCACAACATTCAGTTGATTCTGAACTGTGTAGAAACACGACGCTTTTCTGCAGAAAATACAAGGCTTTTGTGCCACCCGGAATGAAGCAGTTCAATCCAGAACTGAGGCTTTGAAAGCTGCAAGTCAGTGGTTCGCTCCAAACAAGAGGAAGTTTGCCAGCAATAGACACGGACAGAGCGCCAAGAGGAGGTGGATGATCCAAACGTTGATTGTTCTAGTGTTGTGTAAGTGATGCCGGGTTGCACCATTTTGAATGGAAGTTTCAATTATTTTATCGATATTATTTATTTAATCAGTGAGTAGAGACTGAGGGGCTGACCATGCACTCATGCAGGAGGAGAGAGCACTGGGGGCGGGCTACCAAGAACTAGTAATCAGCGAGTAGAGACTGAGGGGCTGACCATGCACTCATGCAGGAGGAGAGAGCACTGGGGGTGGGCTACCAAGAACTGGTAATCAGCGAGTAGAGACTGAGGGGCTGCCCATGCACTCATGCAGGAGGAGAGAGCACTGAGGGGCGGGCTACCAAGAACTGGTAATCAGCGAGTAGAGACTGAGGGGCTGACCATGCACTCATGCAGGAGGAGAGAGCACTGGGGGTGGGCTACCAAGAACTGGTAATCAGCGAGTAGAGACTGAGGGGCTGCCCATGCACTCATGCAGGAGGAGAGAGCACTGAGGGGCGGGCTACCAAGAACTGGTAATCAGCGAGTAGAGACTGAGGGGCTGACCATGCACTCATGCAGGAGGAGAGAGCACTGGGGGTGGGCTACCAAGAACTGGTAATCAGCGAGTAGAGACTGAGGGGCTGCCCATGCACTCATGCAGGAGGAGAGAGCACTGGGGGGCGGGCTACCGAGATTTGGTAATCATGTTTCAGTCGAGATGGAAGGAAAGGGAAGTTTCTGTAATGCTATTGTTTTTGCTTTGGGACGTTTTAGACTTTGAACCGATGGTAAATCAGTCACACAGAGGGGTAGGTGCATCGTAGATGTGCACCAAGTATAATCACTCACACACAGACAAAATTACACGCACGGACAAAATTACACGCACGGACAGGTTTATGACACGAAGATTGCAGCAAGTGTGGCATTGTCAAGACATCTGAATAAACCCAGATTTTCCCCATGGTTAGAACCACGGCAACGCGCCTCGTACACTGTCTTTCTCCAAAGTTTGCTTGCACACACCCATGCACACATGCGCGCACATGTTACGGACAGGCTAACTGGGCCTCGGGTTTGCCTAGCCCGCACAAATGAAAATAAACAAGAAACACGAAACGCCAGCACAGAGTTCCAACAAGGTGTATTCAAACGCAAACAAACTCCACTGCCCGTCCCACACCAGGGCTCACAGGTGCTGACGTGCGGCCCCTGCCGGCACTCAGACTTCATACACTCAAGCTTCAGCGGCCCCCCGCCGACAGTCTTCAGACAGGCCCCCGCCCGGAAAGCTCCACTGCTCCGCTATCCAAAGAACCCTGAAAAAAACCACATACTCACTCATCCGTTCCTTCACAATCAATCATCATACATCCGCGGTATTTACAATATAGAAGGATACAGATAAAATAAGCACTCACCCGTCACCCTGGGGTTCATTCGCTCGAGTGTCGTATCCAGCTTTCACTCGGCAAATATACAATCAATCAGATCATTCGCTCACCCGTAAACACTCCTCAGTCACTACGTCACCCACTCATGCTAAAAATAATCACAGTCAGAACCTAACCACGTGCACACCACCATTCGCCACATTCGATTCGTAACAACCACCCCCCCATCAAGCCGAACAAGTTCCTGCAACTTGTGTAGCTTCAATCCTGCATCATCCTGGAACCCATATCCGCCTGCGAATTCCAGCGGCCCTCAAACGGTAAGAGATGGAACCTTCACCCACCGTGAACTGCAACCCTAAGTCTGGCAGCATTTCCCCGGGCACCCCTGTGCGGGGAAAAACGTACCCCCGTGCTTCTGCCACGACCTTCGTCTCTACTGCGCGCAGCGCCACTGCCCCCGGACAGCGCGTCGCCCCTTCAACCAACGCGAGGACACACTTGTCTCCCCGGGACGACGAAGGAGTCAACGGGCCCACCACCTCCCCGGGACCCACCAAGTGACAACCCATCGAGTCATGAAAATGGGGATTAAGAGGAACATCCGACCTCTGCAGTGACTGCACCCTCTGAGGGGTGATGTCTACTTCAGGACATTTTGCCGCAAGTAGAGGACGGAAAGGCTTCTCCCCAGCCTGAGCCTGTGCCCTTGTCTGCACGGCCCCCACTAGCTCTGCGCATTGGAACCGAGCTCCCGGAATCCTACCCAGAATGACGTCACACACGGGATTCTCGATGACGCAAGCATCAACCTCACCCCTGAACACCGGCGTATCCAATCTGACCCGTGCGACTGGTAGCTCGACCATATCGCCTGCGAACTGTTGACAACGCATCACGCGAGCCGTGATCTGATCCAGAGTAAGGAAAGATCGACGCACCCCTACAGTAGAGCACCCCGAGTCAAGCATCACCTGCACCGGTCGTCCGTTCAACTGACCCGAGCAGGTTTGCAACGAGCTGGGCGCGTCATGCTCAAACGCCATAGCACAGCTAACGTCAGGCTTCAGTCCCCGACCGCCAGACGAAGCAACTTCCCGAGAGTCTTCACACGGCACCACGACACAAGACGCCGTGACCCGGCCCCCTGGGGCGGGTTTCGTCGGACACGCGTGAATCTTATGGCCCACCTCAGCGCAGTACCAACACTTGACTTTCCTATCTGAAGGCTGAGATCGCCCTGTGTCCGTACGCCCTCCCCGGTAAAGCCCTCTTTGGGGTCCTGGGCGGAAAAAAGCTCGACCCTTCTGCACCCCTTGGTAGTTTGGTCGCGAAAACCCATGTGCCTCAACGGGGGTAGCAACCCCTGCCGACCACCCCTCAGCTGAAGCCTTGGCAGACATGGACTGAGAGGGATGAGCCTCTCGATACCTTTCAGCATCGGCTACCAAGTCTTGCAGCGACCCGTGATCTCGCTCCTTCAAGAAAGTGACCAAACTGGCCGAGCAAGAAGCGAGAATCTGCTCCCTCAAGACCAGATTGATGAGGCCGTCGAATGTTGTCTCGACCCGCGACAGGTCTATCCACCGCTCCAAGAGATGCCTCAAATGACATAGATATGTCATCATACTTTCGCCCTGCTGAGGCCTCAAGGCACGGAAGCGAGACCGGTAACCCTCTGCGGAGCACTGGAAGGTACGCAACAACGCTTTTTTGAGCTCGTCGTAAGAGAGCGACTCTCGCAACGATAGCTCATGGTAGGTGTTGAGAGCTTTGCCCTTCAAAAGAGAGGGAAGCAGCGTAGCCCAATCCCGTCTATCCCATCCTACGGCACCCGCGTACTTCTCAAAACGGAAGATATAGCTATCCATATCGTCCGTTTTGTCATCAAAGTATGGCAATTTTGGAATTGCCGCAATTTTTTTGGGAGTGGAGGCAACATCCTTGCCCACTCTTAGTTTCTCCAATTCAAACTGCCTCTCTCGTTCTTTCTCTTGCTCTTGCCTCTCTCGTTCTCTCTCGCGCTCTTGCCTCTCCCGTTCTTTCTCTTGCTCTTGCCTCTCTCGTTCTTTCTCTTGCTCTTGTCTCTCTCGTTCTCTCTCGCGCTCTTGCCTCTCTCGTTCTCTCTTGCTCTTGCCTCTCTCGTTCTATCTCGCGCTCTTGCCTCTCTCGTTCTTTCTCTTGCACTTGCCTCTCTCGTTCTCTCTCGCGCTCTTGCCTCTCTCGTTCTCTCTCTTGCTCTTGCCTCTCTCGTTCTCTCTCGCGCTCTTGCCTCTCTCGTTCTTTCTCTTGCCTCTCTCGTTCTTTCTCTTCCCGCTCTCTCTGTCTCTCTTCTCTCGCTCGTTCTTGCACATATCTCGTCATTTCCAGCCCTTCCAATCCCAGACTTTCAGCCTCAACCTTGTACGCAACAAATGGGTCAACTCGACCCAAAGGGTCAACCTTGGTTGGCTTCTCTTCCATGTCAAATTATCAGAATAGAACCACGTATTCAATGCTACACTGATAATCTACACGCATTCAGTGCAAAACCCTCCAAATTCCCTACACAAATCAAATTTGACCAGCCAACATAACCGCGCGCAAATGGCCAATTCAAAAAACAAAACAACAACCCAAAAACCAACAATGCAAATCCGTCAATCGTCCGAACCGACACTTCCCTCAAACACGGAAGGTACACCAGCAAACAATTCCAGCATGCAAGCTGTCGGACCCACTAACTCAAAACATGAAACATACAACTGGCTGATCGTCCGAGACGACAGCTCACTTATCACACAACTGTGGACTTACTGAACAAAGCAAAGAACCAACTCAAAATATTATCGCTCGATCCAAGGCATGCACTGCGACTCACTGAGCCAAGCGGAAAATTATATAATTCAGAGTGCACATAATATCAATCACAACT
>JAWQFJ010009170.1:110000-112500 GCA_034096865.1 Theodoxus fluviatilis | reverse complement strand
GCAGTATTAAAAAAATGAAGTTATCTACATTCATGACTATTTACAATAGCAAGTGGCAAATACAAAGTTTTATGCCATTTTGCATCAGAAGGAACACAGCATCACAAGAAACTTTTAGCTTGCTTTTTTCCATCAGAGTCCGCATCACATCACACATGCACTCTGGTATGTGAATGTCTCCAACAAAGGAGGAAAGCATACCATCAAATGTGTTGAGTTGTGAAATGTTCCAAATTCAATGTTCAATGAGAACTCAATACATTTACATCAGAAAAAAGAACTATGACTTTTTTACAGCTTTTAACCAGAGATGTTCAGATCTGACATGTGAATGGAAATCCCAAATTACAAGTATGGGAAAAGTTAAGAAGATATATTTATCTCTTGCAAGTTGATTTAAGTTCTCCTATCTCTCAATGTCCTGGATAGTATAATGTTGAAATACTACTTACAGCAAGATCCAAGCTGATTAAATATATGCATAGCAGAGTAATTTATTGCAATGATGAATGAACAGAACTAATGAAGTATTTACATGCAACATACTTTTTTTTAGCTTCTGAAATCAAGATTACGTACATTTCTTGTCATTTGTTATCAACTGATGGAAAAGCAACATTATCTTGGAATATACCACACTCCTCACTAACAATCCTCATGTACAGGAAAATATTGCTACAAAAAAAAAAAATCAGCAAGGCAGAACTTCACAGTTGCTCAGCTCAATATGTCATTAGGTTTTGACTAATTAGATATTGAGCCCTTCATTATTGGATGATGAAATGGTAATTATGTTGAAACATGCTTCATCTAAGCCATGCTCTAGAAAATAAATGCTTCAATGTGAGAACAGAGATGTTACAACAAATATATTCAACCAGTGACCCGTGTTGAACCTAATGTTTCAGTAAGAATTATTTATTAGGGAAGGGCATTTTGGCCTTAAGATGAAAAGAGTTGTCTCCCCTTCATTTCAACACCTCCCATATGTTGACAGCACAATCTTCACAGACAGAGCAGTTCAGTTAGGCTGAAGCAGATCAGTCCCTGATTTGATTGTGTCATGTGTGTGACATGTCAGAGTCCAACAAACTCTGGACACAAAGGAACTTCTGCTGCCGCGCCTCTCCAACACTGAAAGGGTTAATTATGGTCGAGTCCACCCACTAAGCTCAGTCTTTGTCTACTCTACATTTCCTTCCAACAGTTTCCTTGGTACAGAGGCAGGTGGGTGATAAGTCAGACACCAGCACCAAAGGCAAGAGAATTCAGAACATGGCTATGATTCCAGTAGGCAGCACAGTCAGGTCAGTCTACCAGGCGTAGCGGTATTGGTTCCAGCAGGCGATGGCAATGATGAGCATAATGAGGACAATCATGACACCGATGCCTCCAGCTGCCAGACCCTTGGCATAGGCACCGTAGCGACCCGCCCTCTTGTAGTCGCTGCGGCTGTAGTACAGCTTGGACTTCTCTGCAAGGCAGTGAGGCACTTCTGTTAGGTCATCAGAGTGTTTTGACAAAATGAGGTGTTGTTTATGCAGAAGTGCATGTAGATGTGTATGCACAATATAATTAACCCATGCAAAAGGCCATACATGTAGAGTTGTGTTTATTCATGTGTTCACAAGTAATCATATAAACTCATGCAAATTATAGTTGTGCATAAATACAAGAATGTTAAAGCTATTAGGCAAACTGAAAACAGAGTTGTGGTTATGGTAACCGACCAAGCCCATTTTTCTGTCGACCCTCAATTAACTTTCTTTTTTTTTTCATGCAGGGGAAAAAAAAGACAGTAAACAACACATTGTGTGCAGTCCAATCTCCCCTTCCACAAGAGCATTCAGCAAATCCACTACTTAAGTTTTTGAACAAAGCTTTTTCAGTGAAAGAAAAACTGATCTCTGTTCAATCCGGCCGCTTTCATTAAAGTAAAAGAGAAAGTCAAGCCAACCTACCAACCCCCTTTTTTTTCCATGTTACCATAACTACAACTCTTTCTTTCTTTTGGCCTTACACAAGTGTATACATCATGATATCTTAAAGAATACAAAATATATACCATATTAATGTTTATACTAAGACTTATAGATGAACACCTTCCAAAGACTCATTAAGTCTTTTTGGAATTAAAGTGAGGCAACAGTTTTATGCTAAGTATA
Source organism: Theodoxus fluviatilis (assembly GCA_034096865.1). Lineage (NCBI taxonomy): Eukaryota > Metazoa > Mollusca > Gastropoda > Cycloneritida > Neritidae > Theodoxus > Theodoxus fluviatilis. Next base: position 110,335 of record JAWQFJ010009170.1, on the reverse strand, counting down.
CATGGAATATTTCATGCCAGGACAGCCACCATGATGATAATACAATCACAATTTTCTCCCATCCACCCCCCTCCATCCAACATCCATACCCCCCCCCCCTCTCTCTCTCTCTCTCTCTCTCTCTCTCTCTCTCTCTCTCTCTCTCTCTCTCTCTCTCTCTCTCTCTCTCTCTCTCTCTGTCCATTGTTCACATATGCTTACTTCAGGCCACCCCTGGCTAAACTATTGGAGGGGGTCCGGCTGATTGGGGATGGGGGAGTAGGGGAGGGAGTGTATACAAAAGGCTTTGGCTACATGTATGTTATTTGTTTTTAACATTTGGATGTTTAGAAAAT
>JAWQFJ010009170.1:102500-107500 GCA_034096865.1 Theodoxus fluviatilis | reverse complement strand
CCTGCCGAGGGGTAGCGCTTCATCTCCAAGTCGTAGCCATCGTAAGAGCTGGCCTTGCTCTCATTCATATAGTAGGCGGGGTAGCCCGACACCGACATGTTGGGGCCACTGCAAGACACAGTGTGTAAGTAGCAATGGCAGCAGTAACAGCACCACCAACAAAAGTAACACAAGGCCAGAGCTGCTCGATGTCCCCCTCATCTGCTGGAACCCCTGGCTGCTGGGCTTTTGGGGCCTGCTCCAGTAGCTCAGCAGGGGGCAGTCTCAAGTGGCCGAAAAAGCTCCTTTGGGGCATTGGAACAATACTACCATCTCAACAACTAATGCTTCAACTTTAAAGACTGTTACTAAAACTACTACCACAACTACCACTACTACCATGTACCACTACTACTGTCACTACTAGAACTATGGCACCTCTTCTGAACCACTACTGCTATGTCTACCACTACTTAAACTAATACTGTTACTGCTACCACCATTGCAATAATGACAATAGTGAGAACAAAAAACACTGTTCTATAATAATGAAGATGACAGCACTGTATAGTAACATGCAGCTGGAGCCACTCAGTGCCCTCTACAGCAGCTGGAACCCCCGACAGATGGGCTCTCTGGACCTGCACCAGTAATGATCATGACAGTATTACAATAACTAAGATAAGGACAATAGTAATGAGAGCGCTGATGACGATGATGATGATGATGATGATGATGATGATGATGATGATGATGATGATGATGATGAAGATGAAGAGGAGGAGGGGGGGGGGGGGGGGGGGGGAGGAGGAGGAGGAGGAGTAAAGAGGGAGAGAGGGTGGGAGGGAGAGAGGGTTTGTAAATAATTATGCATTATACTACAAACCACTGCATGAAAGAATGCATGCAGAATAAGGATACAAAATCCAGCATCGTTAGCAACAGTAGGCACCAGGGCAAACTACATTTTAAAAAGTTGACTTGATACACAGTTCATAATCACAATTTGTTCCTGATCAAATGTTTTCACTGAAACTATCATCAAGTGTCTGGATAAGACTGAGATTTTTTTAAACCCTGAAATGTGTCTCACTCTCAATCATTTTAATCCAAACATGGAATTGCTAAAGGCATTAAAAAAAATTTTAAAAAAAAAAAAAAAAAAAAAAAAAAAAATATCTTATTCGTGAGACCTTCTGACTAAAACCTTTCATCTTAATATTTAAGAACAAATCAAATACAGAGGTATTATAGGTCATTTTTACCAAGATGCCCACTTAACCTTGCTTTTTTATACTGAAGAAACCTTTGTGCTAAACTACCCGACACATGTGAAGTGTCATGTGTTCCCACTTATTGCATTTGGAGGAAAAGAATATTGTAAGAATATGATTTACAGGATGTGATGAATACATTTATTTGAAATGGAAAAAAGTGTTAGGATGCCAACAATGGGAACACAAACCAAAACAGTGGGCGTTGATAAGTGTATTATACTAGAAACCTTCCATGGAGAAAATAGGTGACAAATGGGAATAATAATTGTACATAACTGTGTTGGTCTCCCCCCAATGACCCAACTCACTGGTATTAAATTCAACGAGGGGGGGGGACGAAAGCGCATGCATATCAATGCCTTGGTGTGTACACGATGGCAATGTGCTATCGCATCATGTGTTTCTCTGGCTGGAAATGTTGTTCGAGAGCACATGCACCCTTACTAAACCAGGAAATGCTAAAACTAAAAGTGTAACAGTTTGGGTGATGGCGTTCTCAGTGTTGACACTGCACGTCAATTGTCCATCATACCGTTAGCAAGTGAACCTCTAGTCTGCCAGTTGTACGTTCAGATCTTATGTCGGACCGAGATACCCCAGCTGGGACTCGATTTAAACGCTCCAAATTTACTTATGAAAATGTTTACATCTGATCTAGCATCTTGACACACATTCCGTTGGAACATACTCTGAGAAATTCCGAATCACATTGGAAAAAAAGATTGTGGATTGCTCACACCTGCAAGCAGGAAACCCGGGTTTTACTTATTGTTGCACAAACTACGTACGCGAAGTTCAAATATGGCGTCTTCCGGGATGGCGGAAGCGATCGAAATGCTTCAGGTAAGCGTCCGGCCTCTATCAGCCTGAGCCCGTTCATACATCGAAGGCTGCGCACACCCTTGTGTTTTGGACACTGGCAACTCGCAAACGGGTTATTTGCTACATCCGTTTTTCGGTAACTAGGAACCTGCGTAATCTATCGTCCACTACTTACCCCGATCCTCAGACTCGATGCCACACCACCCAGCGTGCCACAGTTCCCAAAGTTTCCGTAAGTTCAGCTCCCTATCCTGGATGGCAACATGAGCGTCGCAGTGTCCCACTCAAAGCTCGCTCCCTACTTCGCATGCGCAGACAGGTGACATTACAGGTGTGGCAAATGAGGTCAAGCCGAATGCGGTTGTCTCCCTTGCAAGGCAGACGAAAAGGCCATAGGTGTTTTCTGTCCCCGAAATCAGTGTAAACTGTTTCTATCTATTCCTGCCTGCCTGTCTGCCTGCCTGTCTGCCTGCCTGTCTGCCTGCCTGCCTGCATGCCTGCCTACCTGCCTGCCTGCCTCTCTCTCTCTCTCTTTCTCTCTCTCTTTCTCTCTCTCTCTCTCTCTCTCTCTCTCTCTCTCTCTCTCTCTCTCTCTCTCTCTCTCTCTCTCTCTCTCTCTCTCTCTCAAAACTGCCTAATGCTGCCTAGCAAACTGTCTAACGTCAAAATACTGGAGGAGTAACAAGGCAAAAAGGCACTTTTTAGTGCTATCACTGGGCGGGGATGACGCAACATGTGAACCTGAAATTAATCTATCTGATTGTTTCAAATATTACGGAGTTACGTTAGTATCTACTTGAGTCGGGCAGGCAGTTAGCCATTTGTCCTATAAAAGTAATGTAAAACTGTCCTTCAGTGAGCGACAGAGATTAATTCACTTGCAGTACAGACCTGTCACAAGCAAACAGCATGCTATTCGATGAAAGTGCCGCGATTTACAAGTGTAGATGTAAAGCAAGAGAGATAGAATGGGATACTATTTTGTTGTCAGTGTAACGGCGTACTCGATATATTTGTGAAGCTGCCATTTCGATGGACTATTGGTATCTTGAAAGCTGGTGCGAAGACGACACGTCAACAAACCCAAAGTCCTCTTTCTACTGAAGGTGTGAGCACCCAGCATTCCGAAAATATGTTTGGTTGCATCTGTGATCACTCGAAGTTATGATTGACAACTTTGATAAATTATCGGCGTTTCTGAGCTGTGATGATAATAGTGATATAACAGTGTGATTGGTATAAAGAAGCGCAAACAAACGAGTTTGCCACGTCATGTTTTTCTCTCTCCATGATACAGTTGATTATGACAGAGGCTGGTAATAGTAACATATTTTTAAATGTTCATATTCGTGGTGATAGAGATAAGGATCGAAGCTGTACTTGTGCGCTAAATGAAACTCCTCTTTGTTTCTTTCTGCCTTCTTTTCTTCCTTTTTTCATCCATTCGTTTGTTCGTTCGTTCGTTCATTCATTCATTCATTCATTCATTCATTCATTCATTCATTCTTTCTTTCTTTCTTTCTTTCTTTCGTTCAGTTTTTCATTATTAATCAATCAACGATTCATTCATTTATTCATTCAGTTTTTCCTTATTGATCCATCCATCCATCCACCCATTCATTCATTTATTCATTCAGTCAGTCGTTCAGTCAGTCAGTCGAGTTTTAATCATTCATCTTTTCTCCTGAGATTCATTCATACATCCATTCATTCCGTTTTGAAGTAAGTACAAAACTGAATCAATATGTTCATCTTCCACAAACATTTTAATTACCACGATGGCATATGCTCTCTCTCTCTCTCTCTCTCTCTCTCTCTCTCTCTCTCTCTCTCTCTCTCTCTCTCTCTCTCTCTCTCTCTCTCTCTCTCTCACACACACACACACACACACGCGCGCGCGCGCACACGCACACTCGCACGGGGCATTTGTATACTATAAAGGATAAGGTGCTAACGTAGTTGTAAAATTCACCAGCGGCAGTGAAATTCCACAGTCATACCGCTAAATAAGCAAAGACTTAAAAAAAACTGTCTGTTGTGAACATGGAATAAATATGGAGAGCATTTTTGATAATAGAGCGGCGAGTTTGCGACGTGAAAGAAACTCGAGTTAATTGCATATACTGATGATTACGTCGCACAGACTGCAGAGGAGTTTCACATAACTACCGGTACACAAACATGACATCTGTAGCTAAACACGAGGACAAACATTGCTTTCTTTTTCTTGTCTCCTTCCATCTCACCTCCTTAGAAGACGACTCATCATATAGGCCCTATATGCCAATATTTACTGCCGAAACTATATTTTTTTAAATCCCGTTGGTTTATTACGGCTGAAATGGTCGTTGTCATCCTAATTCGGTGACACTGTACCCGAGGTACTCTTTCCCCGGGGACAGAGTACCTCAGGGGACAGAGTACCCCAGTTTGAAATCTCGGCATTTAAACAAGAACGAGACTGCCAACAACCGGCAGGTTCTAAAACTTTCAAAATGGCGGTCGACAACGAGACCGCACCCGCCACTCCGCCTGACTGACTTCGCACCCCCGGGGAGTTATGCTAAGATCCGGCCGCGTTAATGTATCTGCGTTTTGTGACAAACGTCTTGCTCGGCGGTACTGTACTCCATGCACCTTAACGGTCCGCGTGATTCGGGTGTAATCTTAAGCTAAACGACGTTTATTGGCGCTGCTGAAATGGTCGAAGTCGGAAACATTCGGAACGTCGTTTAGCTTAAGATTACACCCGAATCACGCGGACCGTTAATTAAGGTGCATGGAGTACAGTACCGCCGAGCAAGACGTTTGTCACAAAACGCAGATACATTAACGCGGCCGGATCTTAGCATAACTCCCATGTCGCGATATATCACAAGGTCATCGGTATGTCACGTGACTGAGAACGAGATTTCAAACTGT
>JAWQFJ010009170.1:87500-92500 GCA_034096865.1 Theodoxus fluviatilis | reverse complement strand
TGCTAAGATCCGGCCGCGTAAATATATCTGCGTTTTGTGACAAACGTCTTTCTCGGCGGTACTGTACTCCATGCACCTTAACGGTGCGCGTGATTCGGGTGTAATCGTAAGCTAAACGACGTTCCGAATGTTTCCGACTTCGACCATTTCAGCAGCGCCAATAAACGTCGTTTAGCTTAAGATTACACCCGAATCACGCGCACCGTTAAGGTGCATGGAGTACAGTACTGCCGAGAAAGACGTTTGTCACAAAACGCAGATATATTTACGCGGCCGGATCTTAGCATAACTCCCCGGGCGTGCCAAGTCAGTCAGGCGGAGTGGCGGTCCCGTCTCTTTTTAGAGTTGAATTCTCAGCTCGTCCCGAGCAGATAACTCTGCGATGACTTCCGGTTACTGTTTTGGCCGCTACAGTGCCTCCAACCAAATGTTGTGCTGTCTTCATTCCGGCATTTGCCGCTACGACACGTACAAAGTACAGCTCCCTGCACTTACGTACAGCTTTGGCTGAGTCCTAGCAAACTTAACTGAAAGTGCTGCTGGGTACAAACCAGCAAGGAACTAGCCACCATCTTCCACACAAAACTTCCCAACTGCTCCGAAGAAACGACTGAAACTCTGGTCATTGGCTTGTCTTTCGTCGATCCAAGCTTTACATACATGTAGAACAGCACTGGATCCAAGATTTAGAACAACATCTGGAAACCTCTGAGGAAGTCTGCTTCCCTCTTCAACTCCAAATTGGGACTCGAGACAACTATTGGTTGAAGCTTGAACGTTCCGTGTGCTGTGGCGCATCAAACATGCCTGTACGTGTAAAGCAGTTGAATTTCATTTTTACGCCTAGATTGTACTGGGTCAGGCTGACACAGCAATGAAAAGGAATACCCACGTTTTATTTCTGTTAAGAGAAGTTTTCATGCTTATCACATGCGCGTTTGTGCACACACGCTATTTAAGCTATCGCAAAGGCATGTGATGCACTTGACCCGATGCACTTGTCATTACCTAAATGCAAGTATGCACGCGCTAACATTTTCATTCACAAATGAGGGTGCTTGAAAAAAACCACACAAACACACACATACACGCACAAATACACACACACACACACACACTCTCTCTCTCTCTCTCTCTCTCTCTCTCTCTCTCTCTCTCTCTCTCTCTCTCTCTCTCTCACACATACACACACACTGCCGGATGGTGGTGGTGGAGGGGTTGGTAACACGGGGTGGGTCGAGGACGATATGGACAACGAAACGACTAGAAAAGGAAAAGAAGGCATTTACATGACAAATGATTGTAATCATGTGTGTGCATGGATGCGTATGAATGTACATGTATGTGGTGAACATCTATGATGATGCACCTTCCCCTCTGTGTGACTGTGTGAGTGTTTTTCAACGTCTATGACGTGTCCAAACAAAACAAAACAAAACAAAACAAAAAAGGCCTTACATGAGTTTCCTCAACATATCCATCATGTTTACAATATACTTCACCAGCTCCTGGCAGCCCCATCTCCAGGATAGTCTCCCCTCCTGCGTGAGTGTACAGTCAGCTTATCAACCTCTACTCCAGAATCACCGATAAAAATATGATAAACGAAACACTTCCTCCTTCTCTCTTTGGCCTCAGGAATCCCGCCTCCTCCCCTCCCCCTATCCCCTCCTCCCCATCCCCCCACCCCCTCCCCTCCTCTCCCCCCCCCCTCCCCCCTCCCCCCTCCCCCTCTCCCCTTCCTCCCCCGTCCCGCCTCTATCATTCGCTCACTGAAGCTAACAAAATGTGTAAATTAAATGTTCACCATTTAGAAGGACACTTTTGTTGCAGTCCGAGCCTCCACCAGAGTAACCTCCCTTGCAGAGGCACGCTGACTTTGAGACACATTCTGGTGGACACGCTAAACTGTTGCAAGACAGATATTTTTTAATGGCGAATTAGCTCTAGGATATCTTCAAACATCCTCCATCTGTGATAAGATTTTGACAGTTTTTAGGTCTTTGTGTTCAAGTTTGAAGTATACTTTAATAACTTTTAATGTTCAGTTTTTGTTTGTATATTGTTGTAAGAGCGTTTATTGCACTCGTGATCCTTTCGAAGGGGTTTTATCATCACCTATTGGGCTTATAATGACCTTTTATAGGCTGAAAGGCCGTTAAGCCTTATTCATTCATTCATTCATGCATTCATTCATGCATTCATTCATTCATTCATTCATTCATTCATTCATTCATTCATTCATTCATTCATTTATTCATTCATTCATGCATTCATTCACTGGGCGTCTTGATCCAGAACAGTATGATTGATGAACTGATGTCTTGTGTACAATGGTAATTCAATGGGCTCTTGGCGTACGAATAAAGTTCAGTTCAGTCGTCAGGTACAATGTCATGACTGTTAAGGATTCTATTAGAAAACTGACATTCTTGTCTAGTGCTTTAAAGAAACACACGCGCGCGCGCGCGTACACACACACACACACACACACACACACACACGCACGCACACACACACACACGCACACACACATACACACACACACACGCACGCACACACACACACACACACACGCACGCACACACACACACACACATACACACACACACGCAATTACACACGCACACTTATATCTACCATCGTACTGCAAACACACATATTGACGAAAATAAAAACCGAAGAGTTGAATATCAGTAATCGTCTATTTGTTAGATGATGGATGATTTCGTTATGTTTGAAGATGTTTTCTCATCTACTGCCATTTCAATGTGTTCCATTAGAAAAACAGTCTTGTGGACGGAATAAGATGTATTGATAATAAAAGTTATTTGTATCACAACTGAATGCACACTATTAGCAAATTACTTATTCTAGCTTTTCTAGAATACCAATCGCCATTGTTTGTTTGCATTTCCGAGAAAGACTTCCATAAAGCATTGATCTTTTATAGACTTCAATGTTAGCATTTTTTTATATGTCTAATCTTAATGTATTGCCCCAACGTTACAAATGACGTCATGCAACTTTAAAATGTCCACGTTCCAATCTAGCTCCATGGCTGGCGGAACTTGACGCACAGGAAAATGAGACGATCATCGAGGTACGTGAGACGCCCATGACGTGATGGGACGCAACGGGGCGTGGCTGTGGTGACGTCAACCCTGGGGGCGTGGTCGCTGGTCTGGACGGCAACGTATCAAGACTCCTGGAGGCTATGAGTGACGGCCAGGAGTACTGGATGGGCGTGGCCAAGACGCCGGCAAGATGGCGATGGCGAGGTAAGTAGTCATCCGTGGTCAGTCTCAGTTGATATACATGTAATCATGAATATGCAAAAGCTTGATCAAATGGCCCAGGTATCAGGGGTTTTAAGTGTGGTGCAGTTTTGAAACTCAAATGCGACTTGCTCCAGCAAAAGGTACTTAAAGTCTGAATTGAAGATTTTTGGTTCTTGTATTACGAAAACCTACAAGACTAGATGTTTAAATAGGTGCAATAATGATATAATTCATATAGTTCCAAATAATATTATTGCAGATAGTAATTGACTACACACAAATCAGTCGTTTGAGAAAAAGGCCGTTGAAACTGACAGAGGTAGTGAGTGATAAAACCCTTAGCAGCGGCTGTAAAATGCGTTTTACAAACTTATTTTACAACAGGACAGATGTGAGTGTGCAAAGCTAGTATATACAAGATTAATGATTGAAGAAATACGTAATACGTACCAGTTAAGATGTCGCGGGAGATTCAGCTCTTCGATTCAACCCAAACAGAATTAGAGCTTCTCAGTCCTCACGGAAATGTGAGTACTTCTATAAAATTATCAATTAAACCACTTTTTAGGCGGTGATCATCTTCAAAATTCATAGATATGCTATAAAACATTGTCTCAAAAGCTAGAACTAGCTGAAACTATATTTCAACAAAATTCGTGTCAGATACTTTCATTGTGTTTCTTTAGCGTTTCACTCCAGCGACTTTGTGGATCAGGTCACGTGTGAGGTGAGGGGTTGCAACGTATTCATACCCTTGTCATCTGTTCTCATTACAATCTTGTGGGCATTTCATCCTCTTTGAAAGGGAAAGTACTAAGAATTTTCAGAAGCATAACAGCAACGACAATGTGTTCAGACTGCACGTCTTGTTTGAAACCCCCCCCCCCCCCCCCCACCCCCCACCCGTGAACTTTTTGTGCTAGTAACTGAATTGCGAGCTTGCTTTTGGCAGTGAACTAAAGGAGAAAGTACGCTAACATCTAGGTGTCAATTGATCAGAAAGTGTTTTTGAACATACCACTTATTTCACTGTAGTAAATATTTTCAAGTATGCTGATGTATTTGCGAAACTATCCTCAAATATTGTATCACAAACACCCCTAACTTTGCACTTTTCATTTATAAAATACCGTCTTAAATATGGCGTGATTACTGGGTGTCCTCCTTTCCCGGTTGTGACGATCCACTCAGTACAAATAATCACTGCAGAAATATTTCTTCGAAAACTTTTGCCAGTCTTTTCCGTCACATGATCGATATTCATATTATCTATCAGATTCAATAGGCTGAGCGCGTTTGTCCGTCTGGCGTCGGTTCCCCGTTGTAAGAGCCAAGTCGATGTGTATCATTCATAAAAGTTTGACACAGAATGCACATAGTAGGCTTCAAGAAAAACAGTGAGGGAAAATATTCACCCCAAAATTACACATGCTTTTAGTCCAAATGAATGCAGCAGTCTATAGTGTCCATCCCTCACGTTGGAATTTTCTGAACGTGACACTTTTGTTGGTGCTACACTGGAGTCCTAATATAATAAGTGAGAAAGATACCTGCGCTTGAAGTTCTTTTCAAATGTCACAGTTATAAATCTTCGCTGAGATGGGGATCGTTAAGACAACACGTGCTAGGTTCGAGCTTTCAGATGCGTCGGGCATAACATTTCCAGTTGCGAAGCTTCACTCAAAATTAGATGCGCCTGAGCGATTCCTCCTACTAATT
>JAWQFJ010009170.1:67500-85000 GCA_034096865.1 Theodoxus fluviatilis | reverse complement strand
TCCCCTTCCTCCTCCTCTCCGCCTCCCCCCACCCGCACATCCAACCTTGCCTCTCCGAATGCCTTATTCACATCTCTTTTCCCCATCTCCCCCAACTCTGAAACCACGGGGATCTCTTCACCGGTTGTTGACTGACAAGCTTTTATTGAGAGACCTGCTTAGACCATCACACTCACCCTCAAGAGATGTTTCTTGAACATCGACGTTCCCATGGTAACACACAGCACCCAGGTAATCCCAGTTCCCATCAGTAAACAAGTCTGAAGAGAGCTATGACTGCCCATAAAGCACGACCTGGACTGTGGGGAAAGAGTTTTGACTTCCTGTAGTGAGAGTGTTAACCTCTGTTTCCGCTCCAACTTTCTATTTTCATGCATTGAAGAGGAACCCATGTCTCGTTGTGTTGTTGTTCAGCAAAAAAACATGCCGTTTTTGCAGGAAGAGTACATACTGTGAGGGATTTAGAACATAGTAGGTGAGTACAAATGAGAACATAAGTATTGCAATATATCAGGTGCGCTTTGAATGTGTTTTGGAAGGACATACTTTATTTTAACACCTGTAGAAGTACACCTGTATTTTTTATAAGGCAGAAGCCGTAGAGATTCTGATGACTTCCATAATGAGAACGATGTACACGAAGTTATGCGTACAAAATGCACAAAGACGTAATAATTAGTTGGAAAACCATTTCACATCTCACTACTGGAGACAACGACGTCTTCCTGTGTGCTGACACTTGCAAAACGCAGTTCAATGGCCTGCATGTGGGGTTTTGGATACAGTTGTATGTCAACTGCAAAGCGGTTTGAGACCCAGACATGGGGTGATAAGACGCTATATAAAATCACACCTTTACCCCTTTGTGTGGCATTCTATCACAAAATGAGTAGTGTATGACATTGTGGATATTTTGAGTTATTGATAAAGCCGTAGGTGTTATTCGAATTTTCTTTAAAATGATATCCAGCACACGATCGTGTGGTCTTTTGTTAAAGAGTTATGGGATGTCAAGGATTCCACGTGGCATATATATATGTACTCCGTCTTTCAAAACCGAGTGTTTTAAGAATAATAGATATGAGACCTCGCATGAGAAACTAGGCTAAAGTCTGCAAAACATATTTCAACAGCGCACTCTGTTACGTAATTGTTTTTCTTAATTTATATTACTGTAAATAATGAAAGCTTATCTCTATAAATATCATTTTTTTCTGAAATATGCAAGAAATTAATAACTAATATTGTATATCCTCATGCACAGTCCCCAATTATGTCCGTAGTGACCAAATCTCCGAGCTGCTGCGTGTTTTGGAACCATCTGTCTTCTATTCTAAAAGTCTAATAGACAACGGTCTGACGAAGTAAAAGGGGAGTCTCCATGACTTTTGGAATGCCAGAGCACGGAGACCACTTTGAGTTAGGGGAGTCTCCATGACTTTAGGAATGCCAGAGCACGAAGACCACGTTGAGTTAGTGCTTGACGGCGTAGCCTCGCTTTTTTAAAAACAGTTAGTTGCACAACCTTCATGAAAACAATCCCACTCTTACGTCACTCTGAGACCAATTGTAGATCTTCCACACCCCAATTCCCCACTCCCATCCCTCACCCCCCCAATTCCCCACTCCCATCCCTCACCCCCCCCCCCCAATTCCTCACTCCCATCCCTCATCCCCCCCCCCCCATTCCCCACTCCCATCCCTCACCCCCCCCCCTCAATTCTCCACTCCCATCCCTCCCCCCCCCCTCCCCCCAACTCCTCACTCCCATCCCTCATCCCCCCCCCCCTATTCCCCACTCCCATCCCTCAACCCCCCCCCCCAATTCCCCACTCCCATCCCTCACCCCCCCCCCCCCCAAAAAAAAAAAAAAAAAAAAAAAAAAACCTACACAGGCACGTAGGTTTACAATTAAACTTTATAACAGAGCCATTGTCTGCAAACTACTTTGACAACCCCCATCTCTCCATCCCCACGCTCAAATCCCACCCCGTCGGTTTCTGTGCTGTAAATAAGTGAATGGGTGGATGAATGGATGAATGATGGAATGAATGGATGGATGAAATAATGAATGAATGAATGAATGAATGAATGAATGAGTGAATAAATGAATGAATGAATGAATGAATGAATGAATGAATGAATGAATGAATGAATGAATGAATGAATGAATGAATGAATGAATGAATGAATGAATGAATGGATGGATGAATGAATGGATGGATGCACGAATGGATGAATAAATGAATGAATGGATGCATGGATGGATAAATGAATGGATGGATAAATGAATGGATGGATGAATGAATGAATGGATGAATGAATGAATGAATGGATGGATGGATGGATGGATGGATGGATGGATGGATGGATGGATGAATGAATGAATGGATGAATGAATGAATGGATGAAATGAATGAATGAATAAGTGGATGGATGAATGAATGGATGAATGAATGAATAAATGAATGGGTGGATGGATGGATGGATGGATGGATGAATGAATGAATGAATGGATGGATGGATGGATGGATGAATGAATGAATGAATGAATGAATGAATGAATGAGGTTTTACTGCCTATCAGTCTTTATTGATTATGTTAAGGCCTCACACACGAGGCAACCAAAGTCTCTTTCCACATTGCTTGTGGTCGGTTGCTTGCCATGTGGCAGGCAATGCTGGAGGCTGAGCTCGCACACGCTTCCACTGTGACCTTTCACCTCTCGCCACGTTGGGAACACGTCGACCCGCGGACACATGGTTCTGCGTGTGACCTGCATTTCGAAATTTAAAATATACGAGCTTTCACGACCTATTGATGCATTCAACATACAGCTTTGATAAATTAATGCTGTTCATGGCTTACATTTTCTTTGGATGGGGTTTCTAGTGTCCCCAAATTCAGCGTTTTCTGTGGGAAGCGAAGACGTCCGCCATTAAATGTGCAATAGCCGCGAGTACACGAGAACGAGGCTCTTGGTGGATTCACAGAGAGTGGCACGCCACTGCCCCCAAAACTAGAACAGGTTTAAACTCGAGCAACTCAGTTGCTGGTGACGTAGAAAATTGCTCGGAATGCCAGTTGCTTTCAACCGACATCGCACACGAAGCAATGTATGGCGAGCAATCGAGTTGCCCGAGTGGAGTTGCCTCGTGTGCGGAGGCCTTTCATGATTGCAACTATTTAAAGAGCAAGTCAAGTCAAGATCCCCCAAGTTATTCGCCGCTTATAAATAAATCTCTTCAGGAGACGAGGTGAGTCTAATACTACACGTTTTGTGTTGGAGGATCACGTGTGTAACTTGATCATGAATAAGTGGAGTAATGTGCACGTGCATGCGTGCATTTGCAAGCATCTCTCTGGGTCTGACGTAGGGCCTACGCTTACATTTGCGACCCCTTTGACGTCACCGTTGGAATCCCGACTGAATCCATGACAGCGTGTGTATGCACCAGTGACCCCTCCACAAGACTTTTACTGTATGGGGCTCCATCGAACTTCATGGACATCTCTCTTCCCCCGTGTTTACTCTGCGATGTGTGTGCGAGCGTGCGTGTGCATACGTGCACGTGTGTGTGCGCGAGTGCGTGCGCGTGTGTATCTGTGTGCGCTAACTTGCGCACATGGGGGCGTGTGCTTGTGTGTGCGCGCGCGCGTGTGTGTGTGCCCGCGCGCCTGTGTATGCATGCGCGTGAGAACGCGTGCGCTTTGTATACGTCTGCATGTGTGTGTGTGTGTGTGTGTGTGTGTGTGTGCCCGTCTCAGTAAGTGTGTGTGTGTAGGCCTATGTGTGTGCCCGTCTCAGTAGCCTAAGTGTGTGTGTGTGCCCGTCTCAGTAAGTGTGTGTGTGTGTTTGTGTGTGTGTGTGTGTGTGTGTGTGTGTGTGTGTGCCCGTCTCAGTAAGTGTGTGTGTGTGTGTGCATGTGCCCGTCTCAGTAAGTGTGTGTGTGTGTGTGTGTGTGTGTGTGTGTGTGCATGTGCCCGTCTCAGTAAGTGTGTGTGTGTGTGTGTGCATGTGCCCGTCTCAGTAAGTGTGTGTGTGTGTGTGTGTGTGAGAGTGTGTGTGTGTGTGTGTGTGTGTGATGTGTATGTGTGCATGTGCTCGAGCGTGCGTATTTGTGTGCATGCATGTGTGCGTACGTGTGTGCAAAAGCTTTCTTGAGTAACCTTGAAATTATGTAAGCGTGTATGCGCATGTGCAAGTACGCAAGTGTGTGTGTGTGTGCGCGCGCGCATGTGTGTGTTTCCTTGCAAGAGGATGACTCCTTATGCATTTTCATGTGCAGTTCTGCATGAACATGTGTGAATTCAAACTGTAGTTGCTCGTAGCTTTCAGAGCAGCACATCAAGCAGACTGGGTAACGCTTACAGGGTCAGGCACCCATGCAAGACATCGTGACACTAATTCACAATAACGACCCCGCTGTCAGGCTGGGGGCGTAACTGACTTTACCGCCATTACGAAGGATGGAGAAAAGATTTCGCAGGTGTACCTGCTGTCGAGACGGGATTCCCTAAATACTGGTCTCACCAGGGCTCTCCATTAACGTCAGGACTATGTAGCTGTCAGGACGACTTGAGCCCTGTTCCTGCGCTCTGGGACCGCAGCAGGTCACGCCAAGAGGTACATCCGGGTACTCGCTGCTGCTACTTGCAGTGCGTCTGCAACAGAGGGAGCCACTGCGGCGTCTGGAGCTCCAAGAGCCGGTCCTCAGGGAGATGGGGGAAGCAATTACAGCCCGCGGCTTGCACCAAAGGGATAAAGAACTGGCGTGAACCTTTTTCGCGCCAAATGGATAAGTTTGCAAAGTCTGCAGTTACAGAAGTAAAAATCCCGTTTCAGAAGTCGCTCATAGGCACAGACGGTCCTTCAGAAGTTGAGGCTCGTAGGAGACCAATTTTCAAATGGGTCAAACTTTTTTTAATCTAGAGGATTGTACACTATTCTCTAAGGTCACAATTTTAACTGAAGATGCATCGCCAATGTTGCCACATTAACTATAGTATCTGTGTAGGCTGTAGACACTCGCTCTGATGTACACTGCTTTCAGGCAAACGTGATCTCACACACGCAACAACAGTAGATGGGTGAATCAGACACTTGATCACAATATTCATGGCAATGTTCACAAGATAAATAAATTGACAATCCTTTTTACTTACTAGGATGTTTGAGATTCTGTTAACAGCTGGCTCTAAAGCCGATGACTATTACGTTGCTACAGACGTGTATTCCAAAGGCGGAAAAAGATTTTGCTACACCATAAAAACTGGGAGTGCCAAACGAATGCCCATGCTAGAGGCACGCTCCAACGTACTGACGCACACAGGGCACATCTAGATTTCACTTAGAGCACGTTTGGACATACATGGACAGTCATTTGCCTGGTCTGCAAACTGGTGCACTGGCAGAGTTCCGCTGGGGCATCAAGGCTGGGAAATAAAAATCAACAAGAGAACGAACAAACATCTGGTACAATGGGTGGCTTGGCTGCAAAACCGAAGAACAGATCCCCCCCCCCCCCCCCCCCGAGTCAAACCGTAGCTAGTTAACGCTCTCAAGGTGTCTAATAAGATGGATCCCTTTACCAGGACATACACACAAACAAGTGGCACAGTTTCTTTCCTTGCCGTGAGAGTCTTCATATGAGATACTCATCTGTGAGAAGGGTGGAGGAAACACTGTTAAGACCGAAGGGTTTGTTTGGTGTGTAGAAACATGTAACCGTCAAACAGCACACATAGAGATTTTGTTTGAGACTGGCGGCATTGATCACATAGACAAAGTCAAATACAAAGATTACAATATTTACATGAGACGTAACTGCCAAAAAAGAAAAAAGAAAATTAGTGACACACAATCAATAGATCTTTTTTGCATACATTGGAGTGCAGCTATTGGCAGGAATAAGCGCAATGGCAGGGCATTTAGCGTCACGTGCAGAGCTGCGTAAGTCATCAGCAACATTCAAAATCCTATAAACGTCAAAGACAGTACTACTTTCAAGAAACTTTCCCTGACCGATATATCCAGTGTATTGCCATTCAAACCAAAAATGAAGGCGAAAGTCTTTTCTAGACTGGGACAGGTCGCTGAGCAAATTCTGGTTTATGAGGGTTGTAATGTTGATTGATTTGGTTGATGGTCCAAAAACAGTAATTTTGCTGATATGTCGTGAAAGAAAATAGGAAACTCTCAAAGTCCTGTGAATAATGTTTTCTGTTGCCCAGTAAGACTCAAGTCTCCATACGGCTGGAATGCCTCGGGAATAAATCATTTTGAGACATGTAAATAGTTCACATATGAGAGATAACAGTTTGGGGGAAGCCTCGATGATTGTTCGTTTCATGTGTGCACCAGAGGCGAAATTTGGTTCATGACTTCAGCAAGAGATCAAGGTTTTCAGTCCACTCAGTTACTTCTCGACTTATCCATGCAAAGGCATGCGTTGGACTTGAAAATACTGAATCCGTTAGATTTATACGGCATTTTGTTGGTGACCTGTTACAAATTGTGTTATGATATTAGTGGCAGGGCCCTATTTTGCATAGAAGTTGGCATTTTACCCGTTCTACTCATAGTTCCGTCTTTTTTCCCTTCCTCAAGTGATGAAGAATGTTCCGTCGAAAATGTGTACATTTCTGTTCTGAGTCATATTCTCGTATATCTCTGTTTTAGCGTTTGCACTTGTTTTCACGAAACAACCTATAACTCTAACCTCTTTATATGTTTCACTGAAAACACACATTGCTTCGTTCCTCTACGACGACGTCGTCATTATATCGACGTCACTGTTCTCTTTCTTATCATTGCTGTCCTCACCACTTCAGGGGACGACGTGCTACTGTTTGGACAGCATTGGGGACTCGACGCTGATTCCTGGCGGGAGGCAGTTCGCCTGCACTGGCAAGCACGAGGAACTGTGTGGCAATGCTGGTGGCATCTCCTTCTATGAGTCAGGTACCAGTCTCTCTACGTAATTCCCCTTTCCTTAATGAAGACTGTAAAGAAAGACTTTCGAATCTGGGCGTCATGCCTAAGAACGTTAATAGGAGGCACTTGATTGGTTGACTGGCTGCATTACATGCCTAGAGTGAGAGAATGATTTATTAATCAGGTGGTAAGAATTGCTTCTAATTGCGTTTTGTTCGGGAAGGACATTTCTTAGGCACTTCAATATTTTACAAATTTATCAATCAAATCTATCACATTTTATTAGTCGAATATATAGTATAATTTCTTTGTAGTTGCATGCGACTCTTGACAAACTCAAACAGCGCACCATTCCGTTGCATGCAATCTGGATTAGATATCCTTTCAGAAAGTTTCAAGGGGAAGACGGATGCATCTGCAGGTGGTAAAGGCACGATATGGTGCAACTGTATACATGACGTAAAGAGATACCTCAGTATAGTCACTTCACCCCCTGTGGGTTGGGGGTAAGAATAGACCCACCGCGTCTCCCTACGCGATTCGTAAGAGGCGAAGAACTAGAGGGAACTCGTGAGCCGACTTGCTCTGATTCTAACAGCTTTAATATTTCGTGATCAATGACCTTAAATAGCCTTCAAAGGCTGAGAGGCTGCAAAACTCCATCCATCAATCCATAGCCACGTCTGTGGTGCACGCTTCACGGCTTTATATTGTCCTGTTTCATTTTCTTGTACATGTGCGGACTCTGATTCTGACTGCAGGGGTGATGATGATGATGATAATGATGATGATGACGACGATGATGATGATGATGATGATGATGATGATGATGATGATGATGATGATGATGATGATGATGATGATGATGATGACGATGATGATGATGATGTTGATGATGATGATGATGATGATGATGATGATGATGATGATGATGATGATGATGATGATGATGATGGTGATGATGATGATGGAGTTTTATCAGCCTGTGTAGGCTATGTAAGGCGACTGGTCGCGAAAATCACTAGAGCTAGTTAGAGCAGGAGGAAGTGAAGTCTCGAGTTCCCCAGTTATTTGCCTCTTACGAATCGCGTAGTGAGACGCGGTGGGTCTATTCTTACCCCCAATCCATAGAGGGAGACTGTGCAGAGAAGACTTTCAATGTTGAGCACATCAAACCTCTATGTCTGTACTTTACAGAGGCGGCCAACCTGATCCGGTGGAACAACGCTCCAGCGCAGGTCTACAACAGACAGACGACCTTCACCAAGATGGTGGACACGGGCAACTATCCCTACCTGGAGCTGACCACCTCCACCGATCTGACTCGCAAAATATACTTCCTCTGCACCGTGGGTGAGTTCTCCGTCGGCGTGGTCAGTCAGCTCATTCAACGTATCTGTGGATGTTCAGGTTCCCCGACAAGTGTGATTGGTTGATCGTGTAGATGGTTTTATCGGTTGTGGAGAGCGAATCGTTCGGGAAGTAGGTCGGTAGGTTGCTAGAACGCGTGGATAAGTGGATTGGAGTGCTGGGTGCGTAGTTGATCAAAAGAGAAGGCAGGCTCATTAACTGAGATTGGATGGCTGAGAATTGTGGGAGAGTGGATTGATTGACAAGTTGAAGTGCGTATGTAGGTGACTGATTGCTTATGTACTATTGGCCTGGTTGCATGGCATACTTCAGTAGAGAATTATTGCATGATTTGCGACCCCAAATTCTGGGACCACACTAAGTGTACTCTTGCATAGGCATCTTGCAACTTGAGAACCTTGAACTTTGGTCAGCTGTCTGGGTCTCAATGAGTCTTTTCGCAACAGTTTGAAAACCCCATGTACAAATAACAAATATGCTTATCAAAATTGATTATTAATGTACACGTATTTCTATAAGAACGCTGCTCTCCACGTTTATTCGTTCTTCTCTACTTTCTTCCCATCGTCTCATCAGCTTTCTACCCAGTGCCAGTGTGTGCCAAGCTTACAAGAAGGGAGCTGGTGGCTGTTGCTATTTATAGCCATGAGGCATGCCACAACTGATTGTGATTCCCTCCCCGTGATGTCCGCCATGCAAATTCCTGAAGGTGTGCCAGGATGCATCTTCCTTGGCATCGTACGTGGTTTTCCCTCTCCGGGTCATCATTTAGATGCACGATACCATCAAAACTCCATGATGGCAACGAAAATGCGTCGCAAATATCGATGATGACGCCAATATGCAGGACAGGGGGAGTTGAGCTAATTATGCTGATGGCAGCCGCGGCGATATTTGGGAAAGAAGGCGATGATACCAAAGGTACTATATATTTCCTTGTACACAAAACCCCCAAACTCAAGGATCCCCCCCTCCCCCCAACAAGATTAAGGCCAGCAAAGTGATGCCACACACAACTCCAGGCACTCCAGGGCACTGAAAAGCCGCAGTGGCAACTACGAAGCATCGGAGAGCCAAACTAAACAAATGTCTGTCACTCGGCACGTTCGCTGTTGGTGCGGTGAAGGAAAGCGGGAGTATTTATGTGGTTCCCGCCTTTCACTGCACCTTTCGCACTTTGCCATCCACGTCAGGGCTTCCTCGCGCCTTGCGAAAGTGAGCTCTGGCATTCGCACACAGAGCCGCAAGTGGAGACGGCCGTCCCTGTCTTTGCTTTCGTCTGGTTGTTTTAACTGGAGCCCCATTGCCGAGGCCTTAGGCTTGTTCAGGAGTACAAAGCGCTGCATGAGCGCTTCATGTTGGCAATTGAGCACTCTTTGCCACTCCTGAACGCCTCAGATTTTGTGCAGCGCTTCACTTGTTAAAGGGGGAGGTAAATCTTCTGCGCCCCATGTTGTGTTGATAGACGCGAAGAAAGTGTTTTCTTTGCCACAGACATCGTTTATGCACGTTTAAATGTATTCTGCATGAATATAGTCCACTACTGTGTCATCCTTACTTGCCATTACTCGCACATACAGAGCGCTTGGGGCAAATAAAGCCCGTTCTAGTCCCAAAATGATGTTTCTGAGGGTTATTTTACGCATCGACGGCCAGTGCGGGATCGAAGACGCCATTTTGATTGTGATGCAAAATCATCTGAAGCACGTCGGATTGGTAATTCACAGCGCTGCTCAGCGCTGAGTGAATCACGCCCCAAAATTGCCGTTCAGGAGTGAATCACATGCAGCGCTGAGCAGCGCTTTGAATCGCTGCGCCTCCTGAACAAGCCTCTTGTCACTCGCAGGTGGAGCTTCTCACGTCTGTTTCTCCTTCCCTCCCGCTCTCGCTGCAGAACGATTAAATTCTGCCTGACGACTGTTTTCCAAGACTGCACAAAGCGATAGAGCATGGCTTACTTTGCGTCTTCAAACGGCTCGTGAGACTAGTGCTGTCTGGCTTCTTCGGACGCTTACGTGAGACCGACGACCTGCTGTTACGAATCTCAGATTGCCATCTCCTCCGGGCAATTGCGGTTACCTCCCTTGAACCGACCGTTTTGCGCCAGTTGGCCGCAGTAAAGCACGCTGGTGCGTGACCGACTCTGCAGAGAAGGAATGCGATGGAAGTTACCTCATAGAAGCATTCCGGTCTCCTCGGTGTCTGGCACCATTCCACAAAGGGCATCAGGCGTCTGAATGATTAGCACGATAAGACAGCTGGAGTGCTGGAGCTAAAACGCTCACGCCCTCAGACTGCGGAGAGCAGACAGAATTGCTCTGTCAAACAAACACACACGTATGTAAGCAAGTAGGCGCACCTGCGCTCAGGCACATATGCGAGCTCGCTCACTCAGCTGTGCATATGTAGTAATGAACATGAGATTGGGAATAATGTATTCAATTTACATGGACATCCGTACAGGGTGCCATGTCTTTAGGCATGATTACGTCATCATGCTCGAAAGGAAATATTCTGGCACTTTGTGCACACGGGTGTATGCAACACACATACACATACACACACACACACGCACACACACACACACACACACACACATACACACACACGATCGCACTCACACACACACGATCGCACTCACACACACACGCACACACGATCGCGCGCACACACACACGCACACACGATCGCGCACACACACATACGCTCGCACGCACGCACGCACACACACACACACACACAACACACACATACACACACACGATCGCACTCACACACACACACACACACAATCGCACTCACACACACACGCACACACGATCGCGCGCACACACACACGCACACACGATCGCGCACACACACACACACAACACACACACACACGCACACACACACACACACACACACACACAACACACACACACACACACAACACACACACACACACACACACACACACACACACACACACACACACACACACACACACGCACACACACACAGAGTCGGCGCACAGTCGCACATCACTCGCCATCATCGCCGTGTGTACATCACGCGAAACGGAGACGTGCCAAAGCGACGTCAGGCACCGGGCTGTTCTGTCCCTGGCTGTCAGAAGAGTGGCGCAGAAGGGAGGGAACTCCAACGCGCTTATGACTCGGCACACAGCCCTGGCAAGCATCCTTCCTGAATATTTCCCTAGGCAGCCATTTTGAAAATGGCGGCAAATGCCAGAAGGCGGAATGAGGATGTCGTAAAACTACGTCGTCTCCACATTGTGCTCATGTGAAGTTTGCATTGATGCGTTGTTAATTTTGGTGTTGCTCCACATTATTACTGAAGCATCCCAGCATCCCCTCAATCCAGCGTTTCCCAATCGTCTGCTTTTTCTTCATTGACCTTTTTCAAAACTGCAGCCTCCTGTTGTCCATTGTTAACTCCACACGAACTTTGGCGTGTAAGGCTTTCTGCCCTTGTGTGCGTGCGTGCGTGCGTGCTTGCGTGCGTGAGTGCGCCCGTGCGCGTTTGTTTGTGATTGCGTCTCTCTCTCTCTCTCTCTCTCTCTCTCTCTCTCTCTCTCTCTCTCTTCTCTTTCTCTCTCCCTCTCTCTCTCCCTCTTTCTCTCTCCCTCTTTTTCTCTCCCTCCCTCCCTCTCCCTCCCCCCCCCCCTCTCTCTCTCTCTCTCTCTCTCTCTCTCTCTCTCTCTCTCTCTCTCTCTCTCTCTCTCTCTCTCTCTCTCTCTCTCCCCCTCCCTCCCTCCCCTCTTTCTCTTCTGCCTGCGCTCTCCATTTATTCTACATTACATAACGTCCAACCCAGTTCCCTGGGATCGGGCCCAGACTGCCCCCCCCCCTCTGGGGTACGATGCCGGGAGAGTTGCGGAGTAAAAACTGCTGTCAGTTTTATGTGCAGATTGTCTGCACCAGTGCTCGTCTGTGTTTACCTGCTGAACAAGTCTGCAGCGTTCTGTCCCTATGAAAACATTTTCAAAGTCATGTGTACAGTATCCTCTTTGCTGGCAGTCTCTGTGGGGGGTTTTCCATTTCTTTGTGGCGACATCGCTCACCTCACACAGAATAAGTCATTACCATCAGGCGATTCACTCGCCGTCATACTTTCTCATGAAGACGTTAATTCCTTGATGCACTCTTTTCACCTTATGTTTCTACAGGCTACTCTCCGTTCAACCCGGCTACTACGATCTTTGGCTTCACCATGTGCAATGGAAACTATTACAAGCAATGAACCTTGTTCGACATTAATGTGGAATTGCTCTTGGAGTATACACTCTCTCCTCTTTCACCTTGAATGAAACCTCCACGAAAAAGTTGGCAAACTTTTCACATATTTATGCAGAAAAGTAAGAGATTTTCAGGACAGCTTTGCAGTAATCAGTGAC
Source organism: Theodoxus fluviatilis (assembly GCA_034096865.1). Taxonomy (NCBI): domain Eukaryota; kingdom Metazoa; phylum Mollusca; class Gastropoda; order Cycloneritida; family Neritidae; genus Theodoxus; species Theodoxus fluviatilis. Next base: position 72,293 of record JAWQFJ010009170.1, on the reverse strand, counting down.
GCAGATTACACCAAGATGAACAAAGGTAACAATAAAGTGGAAAAATGGAGACATACTGATCAGGGAAAGGAAACAATATTACACACACACACACACACACACACACACCTAAACACACACACGCTCACACACTCACACACACACAGACACACACACACACACACACACACACACACACACACATTCACACACACACTCACCTACACACATTCACATACACACACACATATATATGATAAGGCATGGTGGCGATGCAATTTCGAGGATGACGCCATTGGCGTCGATGTCATATACATTCAAAAACATGGCAACCGCTCTCCTTAGACGAGGAGACTGCCATCTTGTCATGTGGGATTTGCCATCTTGATGATGTTGATGATGATGTTGATGACGATGACGATGACGATGACGATGTTGATGACGATGACGATGACGATGACGATGACGATGATGATGATGATGATGATGATGATGATGATGATGATGATGATGATGATGATGATGATGATGATGATGATGACGATGACGACGACGACGATGATGATGACGATGATGATGATGATGATGATGATGATGAATCGAGTTTTGCGACCTATCAGCCTCTGTAGGCTATTATAAGGCCTTTGATCATGAAAATCTATGGAGTTAGTTAGAGTATGAGAAAGTCAAAGCTGATTTTTCTAGTTGTTTGCCTTTTCAGAATCGTTAGGGAGACGCGGTGGGTCTATTCTTACCCCCACCCCCCAAGGGAGCCCTTGTTTATGAACTTCTAGAGCGCGCTTACGGGCGCTCGAATGGCATCGGTGACTAAAATGAGAATATCCTCAAAACAAAAACAAAACAAAACAATCAATCGTCAAAATGACAACAAACCCCCAAACTTACATTGATCATGTGATCAGATGCTGTGGAAAGCCATGGTATCATGTGATCAAATTATATGGATCCTCCATAACAGTTGCTCCGGCACAACGTAAAGTATCTTTCCCTTCATCTTTTCACCTTCCTTCGTTTGCTCCCATCCCCTTCGTTCACCATCGTCTCATAGCCCCACCCCAGCATGCCTCACCCCATCTGAAACTCTCTCCCCCCCCCAACCATGCATATCTTTGCCAGAGTTCCACTGCGTTTATGCAGTGACTCTGTCTGCTCTAATTGCCGCCGTCGAAAGCACGTGCTGAGCTCTGACGTCCGAGATCCTTACACCTGACAATACTGCTGTTTATTTTGGGCCGCCCTGCCTGGAAGGAAACGGGGATGCAGAACACAAGGCATCCATAGTCTCAGAGGATGTCTGCAGCACGGCGGAAAACCCCAGTCAACTGCGCGCTAACTATGATTGATTCTCTCTCGTGCTCCTCTTCCCTTCCCCACTAGACCACTTACAGGCGTCTGTCTACCCGACAAAGACCAGGGATGGGAACAAGGTGAAGGAGAGAGAGAGAGAGAGAGAGAGAGAGAGAGAGAGAGAGAGAGAGAGAGAGAGAGAGAGAGAGAGAGAGAGAGAGAGAGAGAGAGAGAACGAACGGTTTATTTGTTAGGCCACGGGCCTATCACAACTTACAAAATTGAAGCATCTGCAGCAGCAATCTTTACAGCATCTTGTCTTCGCTTAAATGCATAGTACATGAACATAGCTAATGAACGTATTGTAATGAAGTCCTGCCTGGACAATAGGGTTCCCTCTTGCTCTCTTGTGTACGTGTTATTTAGCCTTGAGGCATATCTCTGTCTCAGGTCTTCATACACTGAATGGATGGATGGATGGATGGACAATGTTTTACGGCCTATCAGCCTTGTAGGCTATGTAAGGCCATTTAGCACGAAAATCACTAGAACATTTTCAGAGTAAACGCAAATCAAGTCACGGTGTCCCTAGTTATTCGCCTCTTACGACAAGCAAGGAGAAAGTGCACTTCACATTCAACTTCCTCTCTGTAAGCAGGGCATATATATAATTTATCTGAACCATCGTTGTAATATCTAAGTTTATGGATGTAGAATTCACTAAATCCTGCCCGGAAGCTGATGAAGACATCTCTAAAGGGCTTTTTGTCTAAAGCAAACATATACTTTACTTTCATCCAAATAGGTTTGATTATCCTATAAAATGTGTATCTATAACTATTTTCCAAGACAATGGTCCACTCAGCTTTAAAGTCTAAAATCATACGTCTTTTTAGTTCTCTAATGAAAGCACGCTCATTTGTTACATTCTGGTTTTCACCATACTTGTCCAAAATCATATTTGTACAGTAAATCTTTGATCTTACATGCCCAACGTCTTTGATTATTAGAATTAAACATCATTCTGTACACCATGTTTGGGTAACGTACATTTTCCATCCTCAACACTTTCAACCAGTATCTAATTGAGCGGAGTAGTCCATTTATATGAAGTGGATACCTTCCAGTTTCCCCATAAACGATTTTGTTTGGTGTCATAACGGGTAGGTTTAAAAATCTCTTTATGGTCTCTAAATGAACAGATTTAATGACGGAACCGTCGTAAATACCACATATTTCAGAGAAATACAACAATATGCTAGCAACCTGGCCGTCAAACATTTTGAAAAATGTATCGGGTGATAAACAATGCAACTTCCTGATACATCCACTTGTGCTGGGTGGATTGTTTCCCTTTGACTGCATTTTTTTCTGACATTTTTGCTGGTCTGTGGTGCTTGTGGTGATGATTGTGATGCGAGATGGTTTTTTTTTGCCTTGTTCTTGTGCATACTTGTTTGTGTTGGTGTTGCCGTGATGTGCTGTGGAGGCTGAGGTTTGCATGGAGTGTGTGGGCGTGCGATTGTGCTGTTTCTTTTCATATCTATTCATCCCATCACAGTATTTTTATGTATTCTTTACTATGATTATTATTTGATTATTTTATTGCTGCCTCATAAAGTTTACTTGAATTGCCTGTTGTGGGACAAATAAAATTGTATTGTATTGTATTGTATTGTATTGTATCTAATAACTTGAGTTGCGCTACCTTTCGCTCACAACAATAGATCTGACTGAAGCATTTTGAAGGAGACTTTGGTGGTGAACAGCGACCAAAGGTACCTGTATTCAAGGACGATCTCTAAAACGTAGTCATCTAAGTACCATCTTTCGTTTTGGGTCAAATGTCCACCATTCCTAAACACCATTACCTTGGTTTTGTCTTTATTTACCTTCAGGCCAAGTGCATCTGCTCCTTTGATAAGCGAATTAATCTGGTTCTGTAACCCAACAGCTGTATCGGATACAAGCACTATATATCATTCGCAAACAGTAAGGAATACACAATAGTGTTACCAGGCATAAGTTGGATGCCGTGTTTTCCATCTCTGCTTACAATTTTAGCCACGTAGTTGACCATCAAAGAAAAAATTATCGGACTAATCTTGCAGCCCTGCTTCAATCCCGAGTGGCACTCGAACCTATCAGAATAGCAGCCATTGCATCTAATTCTACATACAACTTTTGAATATATTGACTGGAGCATTTTCAACATTCTTCTGTGACACCGTACATCTGAAGGATTTTCCAGAGAGCCGACTTGTTTACCGTGTCGAAGGCCTTTTTGAAATCGACAAAGGTTGCGTACACCTTCCGTCGTCTTGACATGTTACGGCGTATGATAGCATGCAACACAAATTCCCATTGGCACTCAACCAGTACTCCTCCGTGGCTTCTAATAAGGCATCACTACCCCCCGGGAAACTTAACTCTGGACAGGCAGGCAGAACTGATCAACACCAATAATGATAATACCACAAGGTGTACGTGATTTATAAAGGACTATATCTGAGAGGTGTTGTTCTATTACTGAAAACAGGAGCACCTCATTTGGAAGACTGCAAGGTGTAGGTGGGAATTAATTCATTATGAAGTAACTGTTCATTATTTACCTGGTAACCATTGGTGGAGTGGTGGAGATGCATCGCAGTAGTGTTCCAGCAGCCACGAGGAAGGAGACGAGACGAATACTCAACCGCAGACCTGCAAAGTAACATTCAGATACTTTATCACCATGAGCATAGTGCACCCATTCACATGCACACTCTCTCTCTCGCTCGCTCTTTGAAGGTATACGAGATGTTAATTAACTCAGGGCACGCGGAGTATAATTCACGTCGTGTAATTCGTCGACTGGCATTGCACACACAGACGACGAAATGCACGTTCTGCAACGTCGACTGGCATTGCACACGCAGACGACGAAATGCACGTTCTGCAACGTCGACTGGCATTGCACACACAGACGACGAAATGGACGGTCTGCAACGCGCTAGAGGACCGGAAGGATGCACTTCATTTACAGGCTGGCGCGAGTTTAAAGGAATTCTCTCGGCTCAGAATGAAGTGGATGGGAGTCATTACGTGCGAAGACGTATCAGCGTGTTTGGGGAAGAGTCCCATCCCTCAGATAAGACAAAGATTTTACACCTCATCTCCCGGGGGGACAGGAACTTTAGATCGTCAGCTCTTCGCCTCCCCGAATGCTGCAATAAACGCCGTCTGTTATGACTGGGTGTTCTCTTTGAGCGTCGGCAGCATCTGCGGAATACACAAGAGGAGATCAAACGATCGTAAATTTGGCACTTTTTCCCGTCACGGTCGCTCCAGCCAGCGATGGCTCAAAGAATGGGAACCTAATGATTCCAACGATAAGATCGTCTTTCGTCAAGATCCCCTGAGGCAGAATATTAAAATCAGACAAAATGGGTCTGGAATTGATCACTCTTCTTTAAGGTGTAAATGGTTTGGAATGTAGCCAATTTTAGCTCGGTTTGTTGTGCTTT
>JAWQFJ010009170.1:32500-65000 GCA_034096865.1 Theodoxus fluviatilis | reverse complement strand
CTCATAACTCATAACTCATATCATTTTATTAATCCACAAGGAAATTAAATTGGTCAACAGCATACATGGGTCATTAATTATTATAAAAGTTATTATAAACTCAAAAAACCATGATAATGAAATGAAATGAAATCAAATCAAATCAACCATATACACGCCTCAGACCACTTTCACCTTAGCCCACTTAGGCTAAACCAATTGATATGTTCTCTCCCAATAGTTGTGGAAACAATATGTGCCGTGAAGATAAAAGCCTGGGATACAAGTGGAACGATATTTATGGACCCCTCACTACATTAGAAAATTTTATTATATTCCTGAATGAAAAATACGGGATATTGTGCTTTTGCCGCCTTGAGCCTGAAACATGTGGTTGACTCCTGAGAGCGGAAGGGCGTTTTGAATGGGCGACGAGTTGAATACGTGTATGAAAATCTAAAGTGAGATTGCTTTGAGTACATGCTATAATAATTGCATGCCGTATAGCCGGTCTGGAGTGTGTGCAAACAAGATGTCTTCCCAATCAAATTTACATCAACCTGTCTTTTCCGTATACGGATTCAAACAGTTGTTTGAATCAACTGTTGCCATATGTTTCCGTTATCTTTGGATTCGTACCTCATCAGGTAGACGATGGAAATCCCAGCTTGAACGCAACGCGAAGTATAGAAACCCGGTGGAAGAGACACCAGAATGGAGCCAAGCGGTCCCAGTGGGTTCCTGGAGAAGTTCTGCTTGGCAACTGGATCCGTGTTTTTGCTATCGCTGTACAGTCTCCGTTTGGGACTTAATCACCTTATAAGAGACCCGACCGTCGAAGGAGCACGGTGATCCATGCTGGTTGATGATGTGGGGTGCACGTAAGCCCAATGCGGCTGCATGGAATTCGTCTGATAATATTTTCTTTCCCCTCCCCAAACACGCATTCGGAGACCCAGGTAGCCCCAGCGGTGGGAAGAATGACGTCATGCCGGTTCTGTCACTACCAATGTTCTCTCCAGATGACTAATTCCGCCGTAAACTCACCCCTTCCTTCGCAGTCTGCCTCTGGTTTGCCATGGTTTATGCAACCCTGACTTCTTTGCTCTGGATCCATGGTTGAGGAACGCTTGGAAAAACATCCATTTGCCTGACTTTATAGAAATAAAAAAGTTGCTCCCTAAACCGCGTTCGAGACTCCTTCGGGAGCAGTTAATAGAGTAGAGCTATTTTTGTGACAGCCAATCACCACAGTGTTCTCCCTCAACGAGCGACAATAGGGGATGGAGGAGCGGTATAAGTGGCGGAACGCACAGAAGGAGAAAAGAAGAGATGGAGTGGAAGGGAGTGGGGGAGCGGGCTGGGCCCTGAATATCCGATACAATAAGCAGAGCTGAAAAAGCAGGTCTTCGAGGTTGGATAGACCTGGGGAGTGTTGCGAAAGAGATTTAAGGCGAAGGTAAGAAGTCAAAAGACCTGAAGTTGAGGCACCCATCTATACACCTCATTAAACAACCTATTCCCTGACGATCTGGTTAAGTGTTCTTCTGTGACGCATAGCCATGATGTTGCAGGCACTGCAGGCTATTCTAAACTTACAGACAAAAATCCTGTTGGCACCGACACAGCAATTTTCACATTAGGGGTGGTATAAACATAAGATGCCCCAAGACTACTTGAAAATGCAATATCAAAGCACAGTATTTCAAAATAGCCAAATATGCGAGGAGAAAATGATTTGTTTATGTTTATAGCAAGATTTCCATTTCCCCCCCCCCCCCCTTCTGTTTCTTTCTTTCTGTAAAAAATAAATAAAAGTATATGGCGAGAGTAGAAACTTTTAAAACGATTTTTTGCATGAATGTTAATGAAAATTGATACATTTTGTCTAACATTTAAAATGAATGATCTCATGATAGAATCACGACTTTTTTAAACTTCTCAAGTAAAGCAAGGAAATTTCAGCTGTGTACAAGGAACACAATTCTTTCATTGTTCTGGGAAAGGTTTCCTTACTGCTTTCTGACGTATGTAGTATTTTGTTTGAAAAAAGCAACCATCAATAGTAACGTTGCATACTTCATTCGATATTGGGAAATAGCTAACGGAGTGCTTAGAATAATTGCAAATTGAATTAGTGGTTGATCAGTACATATTCTCAAAATAAGGATGTTTGGAACGTTATTTGAAAGTTGCATAAGAACATAAGATACAGACAGTAGGAACATACATTTTAAAAGCGAATAGCAAATACGAGGCATACAATAATATCTCCTTGTGTTGCAAACCTTTCCGACATGCACAAAAGCCATTCATTCTTCAAAACAGCAAACTCCACATACTTATTTGGCATACACGATGACCCGTCTGTTGTCTCCCTAGGTGTCAAAAGAATCTGCTGGGTCTTCCGGAGGCGCCCAAGAAGTTCCCGCCAAACGTGGTCTTCAACCCAGTCTTCAAGAGACCCGTGGGCGAGGACGAGGAGGCCGTGAGAGAAAGACCTTTGTCCACCGTCTCCACCTACGACCTCAACGACTTTTCTGGCGGGGACCCCAACGCTCATGGCGGGCTGAAGGGAAAGCCCGAGAGCGCCTACTAAAACAGCCTCAACTTCCCTCGCATTAACTCGCTGCGCCAGGGCGGGTCGAGGCCTGTATCCAAGGCCTTCAACAGCCTGCTGGCTGCCTGCCCCGAGGTGGCTGGAGACGAAGACCTCTACAACAGCGTCAACGAGCATCGCCAAGGAGCTGGAGGCCAGGGAAGCGAGGAGGACCTCTACGCCAAGGTTCCCGCCACACCCGACCGCGGCGTTCCCGCCATCAGCGAGTACGTGTTCTTCAGCGATCCCAGCGCTGGCTCCTCTTCCGTAGGTTTCCCGCCCTCGTCCACGCCCTCCCTGTCCTCCCGCTTTTCCATCTCCCCATTCCTCCATGCAGATGTGTGATGGATCAGAGATGATTTACCGCACTACCCACTCCCTTCAGGCCCCCTTTTCACCCTGATATATGACGTTATGGAGCTCAGCGCTGACTCTATTGGACTGTATATCTCAGTACTGTAATCATCATCGTCTCCATTTTATTCACGTTGATTTCCCATCACGAATATGCATGAGTAATAAGGATAAATATGTATTTTTAAAGTGGGTTTTCCAGTGCTCTCCTCCCTCTCTTTTCTCTTCTGAATCCACCGTTTCATCCTGTAGACTCACGTGCGAGAGGTCTGGAACATAACAATAGCTCTTTGGTAGTACTTTTCTCGATTTCTCAATCTTCTACGTCGTAATTCATGGTCTCCGACCCGCTTATCCTTCGTGCAGGCGTCAGGACGACGTGGAATCGAAGCCGACTCCTCCGTCACAGGTTTGCCGTGTATTGCTTCTCTTTCCATACATCGTTCATCTCCATTGAAGTCCATGCAGATTATAGCAGGGTCATTGAAATAACGCTGAACATCGTGGTAGATTTCTTACCTGCCATTGTATTCTTCTAAAGTATGTAGTTTAGTGAGGATCTGCAAAGCGTCTTTGTCCTCGAAATATATTCACTCTTTCCCGTCTCTTCATTTTCTTTCTTTGTGGTGACGCGCGGAGACTGAAAAACGCGTTTCTGTTCGTTGCTTTGGTCTTTTGTTTCCTCAACCTGGGGTGCCTTTCTTCAGGCACAGGTGCACAGATAATGGAGACGTGCTCTATATTTCTTCTTCTTCTGTGGCCTAATTCCTCTGCACTTCTTTTGTACTGGAGATTTGAGAGCGGCAAAGGCACGAAACCCCTCCATTCTTCAAACTTTTTGTCCTGTCTGCAACGAGCAGACGGCGTGGAGGGTTTGGAATGTGTTCGGATGCAGAACGCTTTCCTTTCGTTTCTTGTTTACCTGCTGTTCACGCTAATCCAGCCTTGAATAGAGCTGGGAGTGCATATCTTTTTACAATGAGCGGTTAAGGTAGTTTCACTTTTGCGAGGGAGATTTAGTTTAATGCTTTGAAAACGTGCAAAGCAAATACACTTTCAAAGATGTGAAATGATTTTAGATTTATGCACAGATTTGACTCGAGGCCTTTGCTGAAGATTTGTTTAACGAATATCATTATTTGGATTGTGTCCCCACGTCACCTGACGATTCAGCGGAGCATCCCAAACATATGACAAAAAGTAGAATGTTTGTGTGTTAAAATCCATGTCTTTGTACAAATGTCGATGAACGTATTGTTGACGAAACTGCACTGCCACAAGCATTGGTGATAAAATTGACAACACCGAAGGAGACAAATACTTTGAAACCTTTTGGAGAGCAGATGAAGTATCCACATTATGCGTACACATCACACATTGAATGCTGTCACTCCATCAAAGTTTTTCGTGTGTTACCTCTTGTTCGAGAATATATAGTTATCTGATGTGGGGCTCTGTAGCAGAACAGAGAGAACGTTTGACATCGGATGTGGGGCTCTGTAGCAGAACAGAGAGAGCGTTTGACATCGGATGTGTGGCTCTGTAGCAGATCAGAGAGAGCGTTTGACATCGGATGTGGGACTCTGTAGCAGAACAGAGAGAGCGTTTGACATCGGATGTGGGGCTCTGTAGCAGAACAGAGAGAGCGTTTGACATCGGATGTGGGGCTCTGTAGCAGAACAGAGAGAGCGTTTGACATCGGATGTGGGGCTCTGTAGCAGAACAGAGAGAGCGTTTGACATCGGATGTGGGGCTCTGTAGCAGAACAGAGAGAGCGTTTGACATCGGATGTGGGGCTCTGTAGCAGAACAGAGAGAGCGTTTGACATCGGATGTGGGGCTCTGTAGCAGAACAGAGAGAGCGTTTGACATCGGATGTGGGGCTCCGTAGCAGAACAGAGAGAGCGTTTGACATCGGATGTGGGGCTATGTAGCAGAACAGAGAGAGCGTTTGACATCGGATGTGGGGCTCTGTAGCAGAACAGAGAGAGCGTTTGACATCGGATGTGGGGCTATGTAGAAGAACAGAGAGAGCGTTTGACCTGCAGTCGCTTGCAGATGCTGGGTGCGGTGTTCGAAGCTGCACAGATCCTAGAGTTGCATCCTTGGGCAAGGTGCTTCACCCACACTGCCTCTCCTACCGAGCAGTAAGACCTGTCACTGGGCGCTGTTCGGCGGCGACCGGGGGTGGAATTCCCTCAGATAATTTCCTCAAAAAGGACAACAATAAAAATGATCAATATCATTATCATCATTATCATTATAATGCTTTGTTCAATGATAGTAAAGGAGAATGTTGTAGCATACTTGCTGAAGAATGCGAATTTCCAGTTTATGGTTAGTTCTTTGAGTGTGTGTATGTCTTAACTCTTGCGAAAGGTGACTTTTCCCATGTTTTCTTGAATCTCAGCATATACACAAAATGCTGAGAACATTCTCCACGTGATACTTTCTCCAACGAATTCATATAACTGCTGTGGATGAGTACAACATGGAGATCTACGCATTTACCTCAAGAAGGATGCTTTCAAGAAGCAGTCAGCAAAGTCAATACCACAGAGCAATGATCACAATGATTATCCTGCAATGGGTATGGAAACGAGTCATTTATGGCCAAAAATCTATTTTAGCTGAATATCATTTTCTGGAAATTATGCATGAAAATTCATGTATTTCTCGGGGTTATAAAGTGCGTGTCCTCGCGGAGAAGATGCCGGGAGAAAAACGATTAAAAATGGAGTCACTCCTATTTGAGGGTGGAATTTAATGTTCAGTTCAGAAAAAGGAATTTTCTTACACATGTTCAGATGTTCAGAGTGCACTGCAAAGAGCAGCGCATGCAACAAGGTGGCTGTGGTTTCCATTCTCTGTTGCAGCAACTGCTGATCGGTTGACATGGCCATCCAAACAGATGTGTGAACAGATCTCATCACTGCCTAGCCATTTGGGACGTCATCGCTCTGCAGCGTCAGCATACAGTGCGAGGAAGTCAAGGAAACAATTAAATGCACCCACACAAAACAAGCCAAGATTTAGCGTACATAGTGTTTTCCCTCCAAATCTGTTTTCCACAGCTTGCTTTGGGTGTTATAAACAAAACAACCTGTTAATGTAGACGCTGATGACATGAGAGTATCCTTACTATTTTATCAATTAATGAATACCATTAGAGGAGGTTGTGAAGAACCAAAACTCTTTTTACGTGACTTCTTTAGCAAAGCATTTGTTTCCGGGGTTTGTATTCCTTTACAAAAACATGTATGCCGTTCTCATGATTGTGCTTGTGATTAAGAATGCGTTATGTAATGTAGATATGTTTGTCACGTTGTATAGACCTTATTCACGCGACCCGCCATTTTGGTTTTAAAACGAGGCCGCACACGCTAACGCGGCGACCGCACTACCTTCACAGTATTGCTGGAGCGGCAATTTGACAAATGTTCCCGACTTTTCTCAAGGTGATGTGGAAAGATGGTCGAACGAAGGCAGAACAATAGCAAGAAGACAAAGTGACAAAGGCTATGAGGAGTGGATTGAAGGGTTTATTGACTACGATGCCATCAAAGGTTGGTACACAGTGACAAGTTCTTTCGCTTAGATTAGAACTGAGTGTTCGCGTTATTTTTGTTTTCTTGGTGTCGCTTTCAAATCTGTTCACAGTACTAGGCTGGCTGGTTTACTTAGATGTGATTTTTTTATGCGTGCTAACTGATAATTATTAGGTTTAGAGCTTGAATTTTCGATGATATTACACACGTTCGTTTTCGCTTACTACTTGAGTGTTCGAACCAATGAAAACCACGGAAAGAGACGGCCGTTTCGTTCCTTGCCTCTCATTGGCCAGCTTGTCATGAGGTCAGCGCGTGATCACGGTTCATTGGTTCAAACACTCGAATAGTAAGCGAAAAAAAACTTGTGTAATATCATCGAAAATTCAAGCTCTAAACCTAATAATTATCAGTTAGCACGCATAAAAATATCACATCTCAGTAAACCAGCCAGCCTAGTACTGTGAACAGATTTGAAAGCGACACCAAGAAAACAAAAATAACGCGAACACTCAGTTCTAATCTAAGCGAAAGAACTTGTCACTGTGTACCAACCTTTGATGGCATCATAGTCGATAATCCCTTCAATCCACTTCTCATAGCCTTTGTCACTTTATCTTCTTGCTATTGTTCTGCCTTCGTTCGACCATCTTTCCACATCACCTTGAGAAAAGTCCGGAACATTTGTCAAATTGCCGCTCCAGCAATACTGTGAAGGTAGCGCGGTCGCCGCGTTAGCGTGTGCGGCCTCGTTTTAAAACTAACATGGCCGCCGCGTGAATAAGGTCTATTGGGGTGATTTTACACATGTTCTCATCATGATTTCTGTAATGTGTATGTGAACTCGACAGTTTAAAATAACTTTTTATTTGTTCATTTATTTAATCTGATTCATTGTTAATATTTATGACGGTGCATTCAGTGCTTTCTATCATGACAAAGCTCATTTATTAAAAAAATAAGTTATACATTTGTATAATGTACTAAGAATGTACGGTTTAATGAAAAGATGTTATGATATCGTACTGAAGCCTGTTTTACATGTTTTATTCAACGTGCTCATTGTATCATACCTTGAAACACGAGTGCTCCTATACATATTTAGTAGGTTTATTTTGATATCCTGTCCGTTTTAAACATTCATAACAGTACATACACTGTTTCATGATATGCAAAAGTCAAAATGTACAAATATCAGACGGTTGTGTACACATCTGAAAATTAAACCATTACTTAATTTTATTTTCAAGCATGCTTCTTGTCATTCTTTTGTCTCGGGCTATGATGGTCATTGCATCATTCAAATAATAGACTTGGCAGACGACTTGTTCTTTCTTCCAAAAGGAGGACGGGGCCAAAAGTGTCCAAGTGGCAAGTTGAACAACCTCAGAGGCAACGGCAGTGAAGTATCGAGAAGTCGTCGATGGCGAGGACACCGCCAGGACAAGGAAGAAGGAAACACCCATGTCAGAGAAAGACTAAGTGGCACGAGATGCCGTGACCAAAGAGGTGATGGCTATCAGATGCTGTTGATTGCAAAGAAATCAACGGAGGTGTAGATGTCGTGCGTATTTGTACGTGCACTCTTCCTTGAAATACAGTATGATTTTCACCGTGGACTTGCATAATGAGAATTACTGATTTAAGTTTCTTCTGGCTTCCTAGGTACCCCTTTCTTCATTTTTTGCACCACCAGTCTGTCGGCCCATCCGCCTTTCTGTGCGTGTTTGTAAGCTCTTCCAATCTCTTTTTGCATCTCTTTCTCCGTCTCTCTCTCTCTCTCTCTCTCTCTCTCTCTCTCTCTCTCTCTCTCTCTCTCTGTGTGTGTGTGTGTGTGTGTGTGTGTGTGTGTGTGTGTGTGTGTGAACTCAGCCTGAAGCTGCGGAACGTTCCAGGGTGTCGCGAGCAGGTTGGGGTTTTTGAATGTTAATGTTCTCGTTCATGTACTTGTGTAGTTGCAGCGTGATAGCGCACCTCTTGTCTCTGTTTTTTTCTCTCTCTTTTGGGTTCGGGAAAATTGTGACGTCATCAAACTAGCTTGAGTCGACGTCACTGGGGTTGGCCAAGAGTTTTTTGAAAAAGGATTTTTTGGCAAGACCGTTTCGAGCGGCGGGTGCCAATGAACAGGTTTTAGCCTGGAGTGGCGTGACTTCTGTTGCCCCAGTGTGTGGCATGGCTTCTGCCAGCCCAGAATAGATAAAGACCATATTGTCTTTGACGGTGTAGACCGCCAGACATCGTCACCAGGGGAAGGGCCGGGTTCTTCCATGCCTGGGTGTTTTTATTCCGTTTACATGGTCCACGTCCTGCGTCATCCAAGGTCCTTGATGCTTCCCCTTGAGGTCGACATCGGCCAGAGTCTTCACTGTTAAACATCGCCGTCGTCATCGTCCAGGGGCCGGCCGCTCCTCATCGCTGTCATCATCATCCAACGTTCCCCGTTCTGCGGCTTGTCGCAGAGGGAGGCCATGAGACAGTGGGGGTCGGCTGTAGTGGTTTGGTACTGACGTGAGACACAGTGTTGGACAGTCAAGGTGCTGTGTGTGGACTGGCAAGTGACGGCGTTGGACAGTCGTGGGGAAAGTTGCCCCGGCGTGAGAGAGTCCGTTGGTTGAGCAACCGTTTTTGTTGTTGTGGGGTTTGGGGGACTGTGGGGTATTGTTGTGGCTCAGTCCGTGGCCAACCGTTGGGTTTTTGTGTGATTTGTAAGGAATGTATTTTCACATGTGTTTGGGTTAGGATGTGCGGGTAGAATTGTTTCATCTTTCCATTGTTAGATTGCATAAGTGTGAGTCATCAATCATTTATTATCATTGCCATCCATCATTTTCACCTCCTTTCATTCATTTTGCGGGTTTGTTGAAGTATAATTAAATTCTTATTGGTTAAATAGTATTTTTGAGTTCCTGATTTCCTCTGCATGAGAGGGTAAGGTCCCACCCAGTGGGTGTGGGCGCGACACAGGGGAAGACCCAAAGCGAGAGGAAAAGCATATCTTGATCTGCAAACCTGCGGTAGACAAACTCTTGAGGAGAGAGAAAATGCATCTCGGGATAGTGAGATTTGTTGGAGTCACTGAGAGTTAAAGGGAATAACTCACTTATCCACAGAATTAAGCAGACCTTTCGCCCATGGAAATTCTCCAAAGAAAACACACGCAGTACCAATCATTATGAATAGCTTAAGCATCCTTAAATTTCATGCCATCTTCAAGGGGTTTCTTTCCATTGCCGCGCGAGTGCATTCTTTTTAGACTTACAATACCAAGCCTGAGCGCGCAAATAAAAGAGATGCTCGAAGAAAATCCCAACCATAGGGTTTGCGTTTTGCCTCGAACACTAACTGTCCGTTTGACCGGCTGCCCCCGTCATTACCCATTCCAACTCACAAATGGATGTGCATCCAAGCATGAAACGCAAATCCTATCTGCAGTGTGGACGCTGCAGAGCGTACTTTCTCATCAGACAGCCCACCGTATGACGGCATGGGAGTCCGCGCTTTTATAACTCTTAAAGCGTGGATCGGAAAACTATAGAGCGCCTGGGAGCTCTCATTAACATATAGAGCTCCATGCAAAACTGATGGACTGTGGACAACAAACTCAGATCGGCGGAAAGATTTTATTTGGAGCGATATTAGGGGTGTAACTCCAGGGAACTCTTTCTACTGATGCTGAATGGCTCTATGATTAATAATGTTTGGAACAGCCCGGACAAATACATGGCGTTTAGTTTTGCCCTGTTGCTACTGACTGTGATCAACGATGCTGTCAGTGCGTTCACAATTGTTGCTTGAGAAGTCAGCTGACCGTATGGAGTTTAAATGACGTGGAAGGCATTTAATCATTAATGCAGACAAAAATTATCGATATTACTGTAGCAATATTAGATGATGGTGATTGCTCAGAAAGAATGCGTTTGAGAGAAAGAATCATTTATTTAAAAAAACAATGTAGACAAACCATATATCTAAGGAAAACTAAGTTGCTTGTAAGAATGTTGTCAGTTGCAATGCACAAAGGGTACATCGTATTACTGCATTTGTTACAAGCGTAGAAAAAAGAAGATATATCAGTAGCCTGAGTGACGATTTGTAGATCAAACATTGATATAATTCACACCTACTATCAATTTTTATTATTTTAATAATGGCAAAAGTACGATTTGGTGAAATTACATGAGGGAGAGGGATAAAATGGACGAACAACTGAGTAAGTAAATCAATATTTGAAATGTCGAAGATTTACTGTCAGTTTTTCTGCATACCAAAGTTGAGTCGATCATAAAAACAGGAAACATACTTCTGGTATTTCATTTCAGTTGCCTAGTATATTTTCAGTACTCCAGAGGAAGTAATTACCATATTTAGCATACTTTTTCTCTGATGACTACACGTTGTAGTCATGTTAACGTCATTCATCATCTGCGTGCAGTTTCCGACCAAGTTGTCAGAAAACTCAGTACGATGATGTTTGCTCATAGCAATCCCAACTTCTTTAAAGCGGGCTCGTGCACTGGAATGTCCATGACGGTGAAGATGTGCTGTTTCAAAATGTCACCCCTGTGGTGTGATGTAGAATGCCTGACAAAACAACGTTCACAAGCACGATGCAAGAAAAGGTCAGTTAACATTTTTCCGCCCTAAAGTGTCACCTCATTGAAGGAATCGGTTTTAGAATGCGCTTAACTGCTCGGAATCGCTGTCATTATTCGTTTCATCCGACTGATATGGAATGAGAGGTCAGTGCATGATATTTTAGCTTTCCGTCGGTGATGTTAAAAAAAGGAGTGAGTTTTCATGCTCGTTACACGATTTTGAAACGAGAGACCGGGCCAAGACTATCATATTCACATACAATGATGGGATTTGTTGCTGAAAAGCCGGAAAGATGGATACATTTTCCCGCAACACACACACACACACACACACACACACACACACACACACACACACACACACATGCTCACACACACTTGCTCTCACACTCGCTCGCTCGTTCTCTCTCTCTCTCTCTCTCTCTCTCTCTCTCTCTCTCTCTCTCTCACTCTCTCTCTCTCTTTCTTTCTCTCTCTCTCTCTCACACACACACACACACACACACACATACGCACGCAGGCACGCACACACACACATACACACACACACACACACACACATCTGATATATGGAAATGTATTTAGACTAAATATAATTATTGCACTGGGACCAAAAAACGGTGACGAGAAGAGAACCAATCATAATGCTTGAACAGATGATAGCGTCAATATTCCGGGTAAGTATCTTGTTATGAAACAGACTATCAAAATAAAATAAACTTATCAGTTTACGAAAAGTACAAACGTGCACAAAAGTTAATGATGGGCACTCAAGGGCAGCTATCCAGATTCAATGGCTCAGGATGAAAATGATCAACTATCTATTCAATACTATATCAGAGTTTTTTCTCTCATAATTTTGAGAGAAAAATGAAATTTGTAATGAGAACTCACTTGCAAGCAGTGCATTTTTGTCCAGTGAGATAATTCCATGGACAGAACAATATTCTCCCTCTCGACCAATTGGGGATTAGAATTTACCCTTCTCAACGCGTTTCATGCGAGGCGAATGACTAGGGACATCGTGACCGGTTTTTCTCTCATTCTAACCAACTCTAACGGAAGGTGTAGATGGTCCAGTATGCTAAGGCGTTGGGCTTTGCAGCGAGGCGCTGTGCCGTGGTTCAATCCCAGGGGCGGGAGAGATGGGAGAATAAGTTATAAATCATGTTGATGGAGGAAAATTGCTGCTACCCTGTCTTGTCACTTTGTCTGGTATGAATGAGTGCATGATTGTGCATGAATGTATAGGCGAACATCGATTGATGCACCTGTTGGTAAACGTCTTTACGTGCCAACAAGAATGAAAGTTGTGATGTCTGTGGGATCTTCCCATTACCCATGGTGTTTAGTGTTCGTCAACTCTAATGGTTTATTGTGATCCGTTATTGGACGTACATAGTTTACAAGGGCTGATAGGCCGTAAAACTCCATCCATTATCCTCTCGTTCAGTTGTAAGAAAAACGATACCCGACATAGGAAACAAACGTTTGTAATCTCACAAAAAAGTTCTTCGTGAACTTTCCATGAATATTATGATTGATAATGCTTCTTATAATAACCCAAGTGTCCCAATTAAACTCCACATTGTAATGGCGTGCATGGGAAAATCGTGCAGTATCAGATAATCTTATGTTTCTGCAGCACCCCTTCACACGAGTTGGACTCCTATAGCTACATGTAGCTTGGCTACAGCAACCTTCATCAGTTTATCTCTTTTAATGACCTGTGAAAAGGTGTGAGCTTCTGGATGGATTTGTAACACTGTTTTCGAAATATGATTATCATCATCATCATAGTAGTCGTCGTTGTCGTTGTCATCGTCAGCAGCAGCAACAGCAACAGCAGCAAGCAACAGCAGCAGCAACAGCAAGCAGCAACCAGCAGCAGCAACAGCAACAAGCAACAACAGCAACCAGCAGCAACAGCAGCAAGCAACAGCAGCAGCAGCAGCAAGCAACAGCAGCAGCAACAGCAACCAGCAACCAGCAGCAGCAACAGCAACCAGCAGCAACAGCAACAGCAACAGCAACCAGCAACCAGCAGCAGCAAGTAACAACAGCAGCAACAGCAACCAGCAACCAGCAGCAACAACAGCAACCAGCAGCAACAGCAGCAAGCAACAGCAGCAGCAGCAAGCAACAGCAGCAGCAACAGCAAGCAGCAACCAGCAGCAGCAACAGCAACCAGCAGCAACAGCAACAAGCAACAGCAGCAGCAACAGCAACCAGCAGCAGCAAGTAACAACAGCAGCAGCAACAGCAACAGCAACAGCAGCAACAGCAACCAGCAGCAACAGCAACAAGCAACAACAGCAACCAGCAGCAACAGCAACAAGCAAAAGCAGCAGCAACAGCAACCAGCAGCAGCAAGTAACAACAGCAGCAGCAACAGCAACAGCAACAGCAGCAAGCAACAATAACACCAGCTGCAACAGCAACAGCAACAGCAGCAAGCAACAATAACACCAGCTGCAACAGCAACAGCTGCAAGCAGCAGCAGCAGCAAGCAACAACAGCAACAGCAACAGCTGCAAGCAACAACAGCAGCAAGCAACAACAATAGCAGCAGCAACAGTAACAGCTGCAAGCAGCAGCAACAGCAAGCAACAACAGCAGCAGAAACAGCAAGAGCAGCAAGCAACAACAACAACAGCAACAGCTGCAAGCAGCATCAGCAAGCAGCAGCAATAGCAAGCAGCAAGCAATAGCAAGCAGCAAGCAGCAACAGCGACCGCAGCAGCAACAGCAAGCAGCAGCAACAGCAAAAGCAGCAGCAATAGCAAACAGCAGCAAGCATTATCAGTAGCAGCAACAGCGACAGCAGCAGCAACAGCAAGCAGCAGGCAGTAGCAAGCAGCAACATCAAACAATAGCAAGCAGCAGCAGCAAGCAATAGCAAGCAGCAGCAAGCAGCAGCAGCAAGCATTATCAGTAGCAGCAACAGCGACAGCAACAGCAAGCAGCAACAGCAAACAGCAGCAACAGCAAAAGCAGCAGCAGCAGCAACCCTGATAAGCTATTCGTCAGACGTGAGGCCATCTGCTTTGTTACCTTTCACTGCTAGATGGGAAATTGTTCAATGCCGTATTTTTGTTATAAACATCCTTTGAAATCTCAGTGCAATCCTGACCTGATCGTGTGAGAAACGTCCTCGCTTTAAGTGCAAGTGCAGTGTCGTGCATTTTGATAGAGCACGGTCCCGCTTGGAAAGATGATTCTATATTTCAAATCTACATGTCAATTAAGATGAGCCTATGGCCTCGAAGTAAACTTTCATTGCCGCCAGCTGATGACTTCCGCAGATGGACGCCATATATGCGTTAGGGCTAGGATACAGAGTTAGGGCTAGGGGTTTGTGTTTAGGGTTAGGGTCAGCGTAAGGATTTCGAGTTTAGGTGATAGGGTTACGGGTAGGGTAGGGTTGGGTGGAATGGGGTAGGGTATTGTAGGATAAGATAGAGTAGGGTAAGTTTGGATAGGGTAGGGCAGGGTAGGGTAGGGTTTAGAGTTGGTTCATTGTTAGGGTTAGCGCTAGTGCCTGGCGCCCGTCTGTTGAAGTTGGTTTTTTCCCACACCAGTGCAGATTCCCTGCGTATGTCCACGAGACGAAAAAGGCTTCGTGTGAAAGAGTCGCTCCTTCCTCGGACGCGAGTGCCGCTGTAATACGGACTCATTACCGCCGGGATGGGTTTTCTCTGCTGGATTCTTCCCAGCAGGGGACGCTCCACTCTGACACGCATTCGCCACGGGTGTCTCGTCTACCCTGCTCCTAGCAGTTTTGTTCTGTGTAATTTGGCAAATAACCCGGCCCACCCTCGCTCTTTTGTCAACGGACAAGACATGCAGGACGCCTTTGTTAAGACCCAGCTGAGCAATGGGAGCGGGCATGGAAAGGTGGTGAGCCAAGGTGGAGGTAGACGGGTGTGTTGCTTGAAGAGAAGATGGTCGGGGACACCGGGAGAAGACCGTGGTTAAAAAACAAACATGAACATTAGTAAAAAGGGGGGAAATTGAGAGAGAGAAAAATTGTGCATGAGGGTGGAAGAGGAGGAGAGGAAAAGCAGCAGCAACAGAAGGACCAGGAAGAGTAGGAAGGGCAGGAGTGAGAGCAAGAACGAGAGCAAGAGGAGCAGGAAGAAAGGAACCAAAAAATGAAAAAACAGAAAAGAAAAAATGACGACGGTACTGACGAGAATAAACACGACAATAAGAACAAAGAGACGAAGGATACCCGGGAGGAGGAGGAGGGAGGAGGAGTGGAGCAGGAGGAGGAGCAGGAGGGGGAGCAGGAGGAGGAGCAGGAGGAGGAGGAGCAGCAGCAGCAGCAAGAGGAGGAGCAGGAGGAGAAGCAGCAGCAGCAGGAAGAGGAGGAGCAAGAGGAGGAGCAGCAGCAGCAGAAAGAGGAGGAGCAGGAAGAGAACCATGAAGAGGAGGAACAAAAACAGGAGGAGGAGAAGCAGGAGCAGGTGGAAGACGAGGACAAGCAGAACAATGCTTACACTTACAGAGATAATAAAGAGGAAAAGGAGGAGAAGCAGCGAACGAAGTAGAAAAAAGAGGCGGGCCCATTGGAAGCAAACCAAACCACAAAAAAGTGCTCTTGCAGTTAAGGGGGATTTGTAAGTGCCACGATATCGCTCCAGCCCTTCAACGTTCCTCAGGGGAACGCGACCCACACTCCCAGGCAAAAATTACAGAGCTTTGGAAACAGTATGTGTTCGGCTAGGTGACCAATGGAGAGGGGAGGGCTGGCACCCCGAGGTAGTACGCCCTTCTCTGAAGGAGGCTAGAGGGGTCAAGTGCTAGACATAGCACACTAGACTAGGATAGAGAAGCATGCAGGCGAGCCAGCGGGCAGGCTGGGCAGATTAGCACTGGCTCGATTTCCTCGGAGTAATCCCACACTTCTTCGTTTCTTATCTGCAGGTGCGAGACCGACCTCAGTCTTCTGTCTAGAAGGTAAATTCTTTGTCTCTGGCCATTTTGTGTGAGTCTGCTTCTTCCATGTCGTCCATGCAAAGTGTGTAGAGGTGTGAAGGCCATGTTGGGAGTGGAGTGGTTTGCAATGTTCCATTTCGCGTAAATTAACCCTGTTCCGCTTTTTCGTAAAGGCGTCAGATTTCATTGGGCGCTTGGCCGGGTGTATGTGCGGGTGTGTGTGTGTGTGCATGCGTGTGCGTGTCTGTGTGTATGAGCTTCTGAGCTCGCACTCGCGTGTGTTTCTGTGTGTTTGTGTGAGTAAATATATATTATAGTGTGTGCATGTTAACATTTGTGGGTATTTGAATGTATAACTGCACGTGCATGTAAGTCGTGCTTATTTCTAAGTAAACGTGTTAGTGCTTCCTGTTAAGCACAGTGTGACGTTTTTGCATATTTATGTTTGTTTGTTTGTTTCCCTCCTGAAAATGGCTTGTGCCCGTGAATTTGAGCGCACAGCCATCGTTCAACATTGGATATAGTCCCATGTTTCAGTATTCTTCAATAGGATAAGCAATTGACTTCCGATGCCAAATCTCTCGTTGTTGTGGTTGTAGTGGTAATTGTGGTCATAGCTGTGGTAGTTGTAGGTGGTGGTAATGGTAGTTGGGGCGATGGTTGTGATTGTAGTTATAGTAGTAGCTGAAGTGGCGGTGGAGGTGGTGATTGTAGGGGTGGATGTAGAGGGGACTGTGATCATCATAATGATAGTGGTGGTAGAAGTTTTACTGGTAGTGATGGTTGTAGCACTTGTGGTGTTGCTTGTAGTGCAACTGCTGGTTGCAGTGATGATGATGATGATGATGATGATGATGATGATGATGATGATGATGATGATGATGATGATGATGATGATGACGATGACGATGACGATGACGATGATGACGATGACGATGATTGCTGATGACGACGATGATGATGATTGCTGCTGCTGCTGCTGCTGCTGCTGCTGCTGCTGCTGCTGCTGATGATGATGATGATGAGGAGGAGGAGGAGGAGGAGGAGGAGGGAGGAGGAGGAGGAGAGGGAGGAGGAGGAGGAGAGGGAGGAGGAGGAGGAGAGGAAGGAGAAGGAGGAGAGGGAGGAGGAGGAAGAGTGTAAGGAGGAGGAGGAGTGGGAGAAGGAGGAGGAGGAGAGGGAGGAGGAGAAGGTGGAAAGAGGAATATGCTAGGTGTCAGTAGATGAAGTTGAGATGTGGGGGTGGAAAAGCCGGGCAGAAACACATTAAATGCGTGGTTTTACCGTGCAGGAGTACTTGAATATTGCACTGATCGGCGTCATGACCTTCAGCATTTATTCATGAGTGAAGCCTTGCTGTTATACATACTGTTATCGCCTGAGGCACCATACGTTTTGGATCGTCGCCAGTTCTCCTTTTTAGCTCTTTCAAAGTTTGTGTTGCTTCCCTCTGCATAAGAGGAATGTTTTTTATGT
The DNA here is from genome assembly GCA_034096865.1 of Theodoxus fluviatilis. Taxonomy (NCBI): domain Eukaryota; kingdom Metazoa; phylum Mollusca; class Gastropoda; order Cycloneritida; family Neritidae; genus Theodoxus; species Theodoxus fluviatilis. Next base: position 47,509 of record JAWQFJ010009170.1, on the reverse strand, counting down.
AGAGTGGTCAACGCTGATCCGCTCAGTAGAGAACATTTTACCAGGGACGTTCACATGACATTACATGTGAGTGCACCAATAGTGCCTTTGAAGTTGTCTTCGACAGCTCTCTCTCTCTCTCCTCTGTCTCTGTATGTCTCTGTCTCTGTCTCTGTCTCTGTCTGTCTGTCTCTCTCTCTCTCTCTCTCTCTCTCTCTCTCTCTCTCTCTCTCACATGGCAGCCGAGAACTGCAACCAGGAAAGTGTGTGCCGTGGCCGACTGCGCTCTGAGAGCGAGATCGCACAGTCCCGCATCCGCGCGGTCCCCCAACAACTGACGGCCTGGCCGAGCCCGCGACCTCGATACTGTTTATCGGGACAACCTGCGGAAGTATACTCGCCAAGAGTGAGGATGGACGTGGTGCTGTGGAACATTGAGGACTTGTCTTCCAGACTAGCAGAACCGGGTTTCGTCCAGTATATTTGCTCCTTTAGCATATGTTGTTTGGTTGAGACATTTACTTTAAAAATTTTGATTTTTCAGTTTATTTCTCCGAGTATCTTATTTTTCACTCTCCATCAATCAAGTTGTCTTACCAGGGAAGACGTTCTGGAGGAGTAGCTATTCTAGTTAAGAAGTCGTTTCTAAAGAAGGTATTACTAATTCCATGTAATCAGTACAATACAGTAGTATTGAGAGTAAGTAGCTTTGCTAGGCCAGACATTATTATTGTGTGTGTTTATATTCTTTCAGTGGACTCCTCTTACTACAGATATAAACTCATTAAGTGTAATATAGGTCTGCTTGAAGAAATGTAATTAGATATTGGACAAACATATTCCAACGCCACAACTGTGATATGTGGAGATCTAAATGCAAGAACAGGTAACTGTAATCTGTATTCGGATGTGAATGATCAGAATGAATTTGACGAGGTAAACGTTTGCTTCTGCCCTGACTATTCTGCAGTAAGGAATTCCCAAGATAGGCGTGTTAACCAATTTGGCGAGATTGTAATTGACCTATGCAGAGTACATTATATTTACATAGAGAATGGTAGCAACAAACAAAATGAAGATGGGACATTTACTTACGTTTCTCAACATGGAGACAGTGTAGTCAACTACTGCTTAGTTGCAAACAATAGTACCCTAATAGATGTAGGTATCACCGTAGGAACTAGAATCGAGTCGAGCCACATGCCGCTTGAGATTCAAATAGAACTCCACAGAAAGGTAGATACCAAAGTGATAAAAAACATTTCTAAAATCATCTGGGATAAGAGCAAATACGAAGAAGTACTTATGAATATACAGTCCACCAACTTTAAAGAATCACTCAGTTATGTAGCAAAGAGTCTCGAGTCATGTATGGACTCGTAAATTAGTATATTTACTGGTGCCTTACTCGAGACCGCCAACTGTATTAGGCGTAACGTCAGAGCCAACAACCAGATAGATCATAGATACACAGATTGGTTCGACAGGGACTGCAAAACTGCGAAGCAAGAAGCGAGTAGGGCTCTTGTAGCATACAAGAAAGTCTTAGCGCAGAAAAAGGGCGTATACGTGCAACATAAGAATGTCTATAAGAAACTGATTTAAGAAAAGAACATGGACCATCTGAACAAGCTAAATTGTAATTTGATGGAAAACTTAAATAACTCAAACAAATTTGGGCATCTCCTACGCAAATTTCGGAAATGAGCACTTGTAACAGATATCAGCATAGGAACATGGACGTCTCACTTTGAAAATATTTTCAGTCAAAACCCATTCTGTGAACCCGAGTCAGTATTGACTCTGGCACAGTTTGCAATGAATGCGTAATAAACTTGACCCTTTGCATTACAGCATTGCGCCAAAAATAGTTCGTTCTGATACTATTTTTCTCCACTTTTTGCAGATACCATTCAGATGTCAAAACTTGTTTCCATTTCAACACAAACATTTTATTTTATCGAATAAACGCTTGTTTGTTGCCTCAACAAGAGTAAGTTAAGAGTTTTGTGCGAAATAGTCTTAGAACTACTTTAACGGCGTATGTCAGGGAGCAGATCGGCTATCCCACAAGCCCCTCGTGTGACCTCCATTTGCATATTTCGAACGAAATCTTCCATCACGTGATGTCAACTAGGCTAGAGACACTTTCGCCGGTAAGCGAAGTCTCTAGTGAACTAGAATGGTCAAAACGTAGACACATTAGGTAACATTTTTACCCAAAGCGAAAGTACAAATGATATACAGGACGACACGCTAGATGCGGCTATTATTGTACATGAAACAAAATTGGCAATTTCTCAAGTTAAACATTCGAAAGCCTCAGGTCTGGATAAAATTCCTGGCGAACTTATTAGAATGGGTGGGAAACACTTGTTTCCCTTCTTAACAAAACTGTTTAACGTAATATGTGATATCTCTCTCTCTCTCTCTCTCATATCTTAAATGGGTAGAATTAATGTCAAGGAAGCGTTTCAGTGTATATCGTATGTTCAAAAGGGGCGAATAATTTGAATGTACCAATAATTTGCTGGTAAGCAAATCCTACGTGAAGCACTGACTCGTTTTAGATTTGGAATTACTTAAATTAAAACACACAAATTACGTTATTCTCAAATGGAGAGAGATTGGTCATGCTCCATGTGTATTGAGGATGACGAAGATAATATACACTTCCTGTTACATGGTCCCGTTTATAATGATCTACGAACAGAAGACCTACTTCCTGATGATGTTCCTAGATATATTGATCCGTCTTTTAAGTGGTTCAAACCAGAGATACTGTCCAGGGCCCGTATTAACAACGGCGATTTTTCTTTTTAACACTCGATTTATCCCCTAGCCCCGCGTTATCTTAATCGGTTAGTTAAGGTACGCTCGTCAGAGGATCCTAGGTTGCGCTTTGCTATATATACTGGTTTCCAGCCAAGGGAGAGCGGAACAGGCAGTTGGAATCGTCTGAGTTTAGAGATAAATCGGAGTTAAAATAAATCGCCGATAAATCGCCGTTGTTAATATGGGCCCAGGATAACACAAAAAACAGCACTATTGGCAAAGTTGAAGCCAATATGGCGTGACAGAAATATCACTCTCGCGTCGAAGATCAGGCTCATGCGCACGCTGGCCATCTCCGTATTCTTGTAGGCATGCGAGTCCTGGACACTCAAATCTGAACTACAGAGACGGATACAAGCCCTGAAAATTAGATGCTACCGCAAGATTATTAACATCTCATATAAAGACCATGTCACGAATGAGGAAGTCAGCAAAAGGATCAGGAGAGCATTTGAACAGTACGAAGACCTGCTCTCAATCGTGAAAAGCAGAAAGCGGAAGTGGTACGGTCATGTGTCAAGAGGCAGTGGGCTGGCCAAGACCATCCTGCAATGTACCGTACCAGGTGGGAGAATGAGAGGCAGGCAGAGAAAGAGGTGGGAAGACAACACCAAAGAGTGGACAGGCTTGACCTTTGTTGACTCACAGCGAGCCACAGAGGACAGAGATCGATGGAGGAAAATTGTCCAGAAGTCATCAGTGGTGCCTCAACAACCCATCTCAGGGTTAAGAGACTAAACTGAACTGAACTTCTAAGTGATACATGTGACCATAGTTTTCATTCATTTCGTTCGTTCTCTCTCTCTCTCTCTCTCTCTCTCTCTCTCTCTCTCTCTGTCTGTCTCTCTCTCCTTATTTCTACTCTCAGGAAACGGCAAGCTTGCAAAGTCTAAAGTAACGACCGTGAATGGGATGGAAAAAATCATGGCAGTTCACTCAATCTCCCCTCGCTGGCGGCACAATACGCAAAAAAACGGTGATGAAGCGGAGAAGTTATTCATCACCACAAGCAAGCCCTTTCAAAAACTTCTCTCACCGCCGGCGCCTTGCCGATCGAGCGACAGAGTTCCGGGCCGAATATGGAAATGTATGAGCAAAAATTGAATGGAATCTCATGGTTACATGGCGTTCATTTTGAAAACCAACAACGCGTGGCTCTCCTCTGGCCGAATGCGTCCAGTCGAGAAAGCTTCTCGGACTCGGTCTTTCGGCGGAAGAATACACCGAGTGAATGGAGAGTGAGAGAGGGAAAATGTGTGTCAGTGCCATTGGGGATGGGAAGAAAATATGAGAAAGTGAAAAAAAAGGAAAACAGTTTCTTTTAGTGCGTGAGTAGGCCTACCGAAGGTGGCTGCAGGTATGGTTGAGCATGAAAAATGGCGGAATCGAGACAGTGAAGCTTGTGGTATTTCAATGGTCCGACAAATTTGTACGAAGCCTCGTTGACTATGGGCTAGCAGAAGTGTGTGCATGTGTGTGTGTGTGTGCGTGTGCGCGCGTGCATGTTTGTGCGTGTGTGTGTGTGTGTGAGCAAGCACACACGCTCATGTGTCTGTCATTATTCACTGTATTTGCCTTCAGTATATGGCTAAGTGTGTAACGGGAAAAGCATATGAAATATGTAATGCTAATGTATCACTAATTATGTCATGAACATTTCCAGATTCAATTAACCCATTAAAAAAATATTTAGACCTTATCTATTGCAATGCATTTAGATTAGTCCTATATTAAGCCATCGTCGGTCTCAATGCTATATGGGAAGTCATTAGTTACTATACTCAGCATGTTGCCGAAGTGCCCATAGTAGTTCTATGCCCTGCAAAAGCATACTTTGAATCATTGACAAATATCCATCTTGAACGCTGTTGAGGGTATTACTTGTGCAGAAACAAGGTAGCATAGAAAAAAGGCGTGTTCATGTTGTGCACAATATGCCGAGGTTTGATCCCCCACCCCACCCCACCCCACCCCACCCCCGTAACAGCTTTGACTACCTATTTAATCAAAATAGCTTGCAATCTCTCACTACACCTATCGCAACACTATTTCTATGAGGAGTTTCGTTCTCTACATCTAAACACTCTACGAGTGCATTCGATAGTTTTCGTACAGAGAAAAGCACATGGATCACAGGAGACAAACAATTCACTGGTAAAGTTTTTATTATTTTTATTTAATATTTTTTTGCAAAAGAAACATGAGTGAAATCGAATTGCGCGAATTGTGTGGGAGAGGTTCGGTTTCACGAGTTCATCTAGATGAGACGAACAAAGCTACTATATCTGTCTTTCAAACCTACTGCATGTAATTGTCTGTGCGGTGCATGTATCAATTGCAATAATGGCAATGCTTCATCTGTTTTGTAGTCTCACATCTGCTACGTCACTCAAGTTGCCATAGCAATCAACTTTCGGCAGCGCTTCAAATTCTACAATGAAGACATTATCTGAGCAGCTTGCCATTATAGTCTGTCGCTCGCTAAAGATAATACGTGGCTATTTGCAATTTTGTCACTTTCAATGGAAACCATTTCTACGTCAATATTTTTTGGGGTAAATTAACAGTTTGTTATTGGCGAAACGTGACTCAGTTACTGAAATGTAGTCTTTCGATTTCGTTGTAATTTGTCAAACTGATAATGGTATAACCTGCAACTTATCACAGCTAAGAATTTCCTTCAGCATGTTGTTACCATTGTTGTGTTTTTGCCTGGGTAATTCTTTACAAGGTGAGGGGTGCAGAATCGACCCCCCCACCGGCACCCAAAGCCCTCTGGGTCCGCAGACCGTGACGTCATCGTTCCACTGCCTCCCCAGAGCTGTCTTTGTCCCTCAGCCAGCAATCGCTCTCCCCGAGCGGTGGACAATCAACGCCCCATTGGTCCCGCCTGGAAGTTTGAAGAGGCCTAATGCCAAGCAGTGCAGAGGAAGTCGACTACATCCCGATCCATCCCTGACCACTTGGTCCTCCTCCAATCGCGGGACTTTCACTCCATTGATTTTTGCTTCCAGACCGGAAGAGAATGGTCGTGTATTGCTGGGGCCAAAGGGTCGCACCATGCACCACGTTTGGGAATTCATAATTGTCAATTAGTCTGCGGTTTGCACTCCGCCGGGGAGGAGGAGAAGATCCCGCTGGGTCGAGGGCTTCACATGATTATGGAAGAGAGGGTAAACCCCCGACCAGACTTACAGCTGCACAATGGGGGAATAAATCACTGGCTTGGGGTTTTTCGGCATGATGGAGGGTGGCAGTTGCCTCTTCTTTGTGGTTCCATGTCCGCGAAGACGAGACTCCAGGAGCAGCTTCTGATGGGTCTGTGGACTCGCTGGTTGACGGCCTGTCATATTCCTCTAGTGTTAGCACCGATCAGAGCGTGCAAAAAGCGACCCCCTGGTTCTTCTGTGCACCCGTCTATGACTAGGGCTGCGGCAATGAGGCACTCTAATGCAAACACTCTCTCCCTCTGCTTGTGTTATGCCTCAGTGCAGACGATGTCGTTGTTACTGTAGATCCAGCATGACCTCCAGGGTTGAGTGTTGGATTAAGTTATTCTACATTTCTGGCATTTCTATCCAGAATATGGAAAAAAAACCGTGAAAGTGCTTCTTCTGGGGTCCAGGAAACGTTATTGGACGGATGGAATGTAGATCAAAGAAAAGTGACTTGGATTACAAAGAGACCCTTGCACGTGTCCGTTTGAACAGTGTGAAAGTCTTCTGTCTGTCCTGCTCATTGTTTTGAAAGTAGTGACCACTTGAACTGTATGCGATAGTTCATTAACCTTACAATAAGGCAATTTTTTAAATTATCAAACTGTAATTATTTTTTTCAATACAATTTTAGTGCACATCAAGTTAAGCGTTGTCTGTTTTTCGCTCGTTATTAGTTTCCCAAATACATCGCGCAGTCTTTCCATATGTTTTTGTAAACTCATCCCTCACTCAAACCTGATCTACTTCCCACAACATCGATCTGGTCACAAACACTTCACTGGCAGCTGTCACATTTTCTCACTCCATTCTCCACACTGAGATTTCAAATAAAAGACTTAACATTTTGCCTTTTAAACCCAGGGTTTCTTGACACCGAGACAGAATTGGCAGCACCCTGTATTATCGCGTCCAGCTTTTTTCTTCTGTCTTTGAGAAGGCTGTAAACCATGGAGCAGCTCCAAGACGCTGAGATGGCATGATGTGAATACACGGCTGTTTTCCCTGCTCGCGGTGGATTTTCCTTAAGGAGTCAGGCCGAGACAGACTCGACATCCCACAACTGTACATACCGACTTGGGAAGAAGGCGATCCAGTCGAAAATCAATAGGCCATTTCCGTCCCTACTCTGCCCTGGGTTCTTTCTTTCTCCCTCCCCCCTAGAGTTCGTCCCTCCAGAGAATTCCCAGCTCCACTCTGGTCATGCGAGGGCATCCATCTTGCTCAGACACGCATTGCGAATGGGCGTAGTCGGTGCATGGCTGGAGGTGTGTGATGTGGTGGATGATGTGACACTTTGGCAAAGCCAAATGCGATAGAGACTGATGATACAAACCCCACAGATGGCATTATGATGGGTATTGACCTCCCCTGAGCCCACGCTATCCAGACGCAGGTTTGAGTGTTGGTCGAGATCGTCTGAGAAGCGTTAGTTGTTTGATTCATCTTTGAAAGCCGCGGCTCGTTCGTGGTGGTCCATCCAATCCCGTTCCGTCACGATACCAGAGAATGCATTAAAGTACAGTTCCTTCAGCAATGGCTTCATTCTGTGTTTCTGACATGTTTCTCAGCTTAGACGTTTATATCGCACACACACATGCAGTCACGCACACACACACACACACAAGCGCACACACACACACACACACACACGCACACACACACACACACTCACACACAAGCACAAACACACACATGTACATACACACACAAATGCAGACACACACACAAACACACGCACACACACACATAAGTACACGAACATAAGCATGCACACACACACACATAAGTACACACACATAGGCACACACGCACACAAACACACATGAGCACACACACGCACACACACATGCACAAACACACACACACACACACACACACACACACACACACACACACACACACACGACCACCCGTCGAGGAAAATTGCATTGGAGCTTGTGAATGCCCCAATGAGTTGAATGCTACCTCCACTCATTGGCTATCTAGTCCATTTATGTAGTCTCAATATTTTCAACACGAATGCGTCCCTAAACGCTGCGATTATGCCGTAAATTTCAACCAAACATCCAGAGGTAAAATATACTACTCTGCTGAAGATATATATGTGCCAAAAGTAGCAACGTTTTTCTGAAAATGGATTAGAATATTGACAGTTGTGGATATTCAAATGCCTGACATTACGAATGATGGGGATCCAGCCAAAGTGTTTCTTCTAATGACTCCCTTAGGGTGTTCCACCAGAATTTTAACGACAATATGAGGAGGAGGAAAGACGAGAAAGGACGAGAGGAAAGGAAAAGGTAGGAGGACGAGGATGAGGACAAAGACGAGGAGAAGGATGAGGACGACAAGGAAGGAGGAGGAGGAGGAGGAGGAGGAGGAGGAGGAGGAGGAGGAGGAGGAGGAGGAGGAGGAGGAGGAGGAGGAGGAGGAGGAGGAGGAGGAGGAGGAGGAGGACGACGACGACGACGAGACGAGAGGAAGACGAGACGGGAGGAGGAGGAGGAGCAGGAGCAGCAGGAGGAGAAGGATGCGGAACGTAAGCTGCAAAGAGCTAGAGGAGGAAGAGGCGGATGAAACATGAGAAATGGATGGAAGGAGTGGCAGAGGGAAAGGATGGTAGGAAGTAGAATTGGAGTGGGGTAGGGATGGCGAGATATGTGCGTTTTTCTGGCTAAGAGGTTTCCTTGGCTTTTGTCCATTGCAATCTCAAATGGCGCCATGCACTGCATATGACGTTTCTCAGATTTTTGTGGCAATTCAAATAATAGAAACCTAAAAGGTTTATTCAACTGAGACAAATCATGTCACCAGGCCGTGGACAATTGCGGTGGGTCGCCGTCGGTGTGGCGATTCCCTGCCATTTTGCCGTCAGGCGTCCAGACATCGAGAAAATCAAACTCCTCTGTCCCTAGTTCAGACTCAACTGTGGGCGTAATGTGTCATTTGTATGCAGTTTATTCATAGACTGTTCCCAAGGGGTGGTCGCCCTCCATAGATTCTTCAGAAGGGGGAAAATGGGATCCAGATTGCCCACATTCCATTCTACAGATGGCCGTTCGGCAGAGGGACTGATTGGAATCCGAGGGCGACCACGTCTAGTCCACGGTAGTATCTGACAGTCTGGTTGTCTAGAGTAACAAATTGTTGAAAGTGTACCGTGTCCCCCCACTCCCTTCCACCCACCCCCCTGTATGCAGCACACGCTTAGACATAGTGCCTGTCTGGAAACCTCATGAAGATGTGATTCCGCGATAGTAGCTTTTCCTTGTGTTTGCTTTTCCGATTTATATTGTAATGGGGAAATAGGTTTGGAAAATATCTTACCTGAGAGGGGCTTGGTTTTTGCTGGTGAGATTGGTGGTCCAGCGACTGTATAAAGATTGAAGTGGAAGGTTGGAGTGAGTGGAAGTTGAGTTCTGACCCGAGGTGTTGAGCGGTGTTCGCTCTGAGGTATGAGTAGTAGTGAGTAAAGGTGGGTCGTGAGTTGGTTGTGAGAAGATAGCTATATTAAAGAGCGCAAGAAGACAGAGATCAGTCCGCCTACTGAGAGGAGAGGGGAGAGATAAGTCCGCCTACTGAGAGGAGAGGGGAGAGATCAGTCCGCCTACTGCGTGACAAGAAGAGAGAAAAGGAGGGCAAAGCACAGAAGAGAGAAGCAGACGAAGAAGAGAGAAGAGGAAGGCGAAGACGAAGCAGAGAGAGGCAGACGAAGAGATAGGAGAGATCGGCTCCACACACAGCAGAGACGGGCAGAGAGAGAGAGCGGGCAGAGTTGGAAGGTTGGTGCAAGAGTTTTATACGGGTCGATAGTTTTTACTTGTCGAGGGCTGACCTACGTGCTTTTATGCTTTATATAAGAAGGCTGACTGATATTTTACTTGTCCTTTTCCTTTTCCCCGTCGGAAGTTGAGTAGGTGAAGAGTATGTGTAATTTCATAAGATTGGGTTATTGAGGATGTTGTGTTTGAGCCATATACCAATGTAACATTCTCTTTTTTCTTTTTCTTTTCTACCCCTGTTACGGGCATGTTTTATGTTGAAATATAAAGACATGTAAGTAACCCGGGACCTGTTTTATTTCGTTTTTGTGAATCCCCGTAACAATATGCATGACCACGATGAACTTTAGTCTTTGTTGGTTCGTCGTAAAAGTCAGTCTGGTATGTCACAGATAAAGAATATCACTTTATCTCTGGTATGTACCTCGCTGCATACATGGAGGGAGGGAAGAATGGTGCATGTATGACTTGGAATTTATGAACTATCAATCATTGTAGACTATGAACGGCCCTTAACAACTCAAATCACTGGTGTTGGAATATGAGTGATCCAAGACTCCTTTCTCCAAGTCACTCGCCTTTTGTGAATCGCATATGGAGACGCGGTGGGTCAATTATTACGCTCGACCGATGGGGGAAACATTGGTGACAGCAAAGATGAGTAGTTCCGATAGAAAAAGTACTGATCTGAAACTGTCTCAGAAGGTGAAATTACATTCAAAAATACGCCTGGCAAATCACAACCGATCTCTTGTTTATCACTGAGTTAACATCTCTTGATTATCTGGCAAACTACTATTCCAGACTGCAAAATGACAATTTTGTTTCTATGAATAACCTCCACAGCCACAGTTTTAGTTATATATGCTGTTACTATTGTGAATAACAACATATCATTCGATCTAATATTTTCACAGCCTCAGGATTGAAAGGAGAGGGTGAGTGGGATGAAGTAGGGAGGTGGGGGCGGGTGGTGTTGTTGATTGTTTCCGTTATTTGTTTTTCATTTTGCTTTATTTGAAGAGGATATACTTGAACTTTTCGTCCATCCTCCAGTGGTCCTCTGTTTAAAAAGTCCTCTGTCTGTCTCTGTCTGTCTGTCTGTCTCTCTGTCTGTCTCTCTGTTTCTGTCTCTGTCTCTGTCTCTGTCTCTCTTTGTCTATGTCTCTGTCTCTCTGTCTCTTTGTCTCTTTGTCTCTGTCTCTGTCTGTCTCTGTCTCTCTTTGTATCTGTCTCTGTCTGTCTGTCAGTGTCTCTCTCTCTCTGGCACACTATCTACCCATTTTAGTATGTTTAAGAAATTATACATGTATAATTCTAGCGATAATTAGACTGACTCTCTCTCTCTCTCTCTCTCTCTCTCTCTCTCTCTCTCTCTCTCTCTCTCTCTCTCTCTCTCCCTCCCTCCCTCCCCCCTCCCCCCCCCCTCTCTCTCTCTCTCTCTCTCTCTCTCTCTCTCTCTCTCTCTCTCTCTCTCTCTTATGATTGTTTGATGTGCATGCTTGCGTCTTTTGTTCCTTCTGTGATTACTTGTTGCGGTGTAAAATGTTTCTCTATTAAATTGAATTGCCTATGATGTAGCGCTAAATGTGTCCTATCTTATTGTGTCTTTCTGTTTTGACTCCATAACTTGAGCGATGAGATTGAGTTAATTAATGTTGAACTTCTTGTACGTTTCTGTTTTTGTATGTATGTATTATGTTTTTTCCACCGACAAAACGAAATTCCTTGTACAATGAGGACAATAAAGTATCTTGTATCTTGTATCTTGTATCTAATTCTTTACATGTAAATGGAAAGATACGTGTATGATCTCATGAGATAATTCTTAACATTAGCTTTAAACTTGTTTACAGAGTCAACATGTTATCACTGTTTGTTTACTTGTAATCGCCTGCCATGAAGCTGTGGTGCCACGCTTCAGTAAGGAAAGGAAACAGGAACACCAGCCAGCCACTGGAGCATTCAATGCATGAGAGAGACGAACACTTTTCTGGGGTCAAACTGGTCTAGTGACCAGTATGAATCAAAAAGTGACAAATGCTACAAACTTTCCAATAACCTTAGCATTACGTTTACCAAGAGTAGCACACAAAAGTAATATACTACCGGAGTGGCTCGAGTCCTCTTCATCAAATGTTCGAACCTCGCATCATGCGCTCGAATACTACAAAATAACAACGCAAGAGTGCAGGGCACCCCGTAATCAACATTCCCATTCCATAGCTGGAACTCATTTTGTGTGTGTTCACAATCCTCTTAACGATTCCCTTAAGAACGCCGTAAGCTGATATCTATTGTATTTTCTGTCAGCTTCTCTATATCGCTCCAAACTTGCTATCGTGGTGTTCCTCAGAGAGAGAGAGAGAGAGAGAGAGAGAGAGAGAGAGAGAGAGAGAGAGAGAGAGGGGGGGAGAGTGAGAGAGAGAGGGGGGGGAGAGTGAGAGAGAGAGGGGGGGGGGGAGAGTGAGAGGGGAAGAGGGGGAGGGAGAAGGAGAGAGAGGAGGAGAGAGAGAGAGAGAGAGAGAGAGAGAGAGAGAAAAAGAGAGAGAGATGGAGAGAGAGGTAGGTTACATGTCCTTTTAACTATTCCACTCTTGGCTTCCTAAGTGTGCATTCAAGGGGAGAGAGGAGGAAGGATGGGTCGATGGCAAGGATGGATTGGAATCGGCATTATCAGCGGATAGTTCCTTTGGAGAGAAAATCAGCGGTTTGGAGAGACATGGTTCGCTGCGGGCAAATTGTTCGTGGTCTTTCACCCTTGGTGCTAGTTTGCGCCAGAATCCTCCAGGAACTGGCGAGCAGACAGCGGTACCACAAACACTAGCGGCCCTGCGAGAAGCTCGCGCCTTCGCATTCAACGAATTCGCCGGAAATGTTCGTTAACCCGGTTCGCGACCGAATTCTCTCTTCCCCCCCCCCCCCCCCCCCCCCCCCAAAGTCAGCGTCATCGATTGAGGAGGAAATCTGAACTGCGAATGTTCGAGGAAAAACAGAAATAAATCTCCACTAACCGGTGATGTCAGCACCTCTGCGTATGTCAAGAAATAATTGCTTTCAGAGAGAGCCCAGTGCAGGCATGAAACAATTGCTTTTTCAAATATGAATTTAAAAATGATTGTACCTGAATACACACTGTGAGATGACAAGATCAATCCTACAAGTTTAAACGTTTATGAATAAGGGCACCCACAATTCAGTGCGATCTCTTCAAACATGCAATAATGCATGACTCATAAGCAGACACGAACTTAATTACACAGCCCTTCCCCGATTTTCCTGAGGGTTATTACTCTCAACCGTCGACGAGAGAAAAACAGTTATCCCGCGGAGGAATCGAACCATCACTGGGGCCCTCTTGACACGGTGAGCATCTCGGCGTTGAAGGCAGAAGTGGGTTCTGACTTTATTGGACTCCCAGCCCCTTGAAGCGGAAGTCTCAGCCAGGCTGCAGCAGTTGCTGTTCCAACCCTGGCGTGGGCAGAGAGTCTCTCTAAATATCTGCCTGTACTCCCTCTCCCTTCATCTGCCCTCCCTTCCTCACTCCCTCCCCCTCCCTCCTCACCCACCCACCCTTCCCTCCACCCCCTCATTTGCATCTACCCCTATCCTCTCCCCAGTTCTATAACGCAATTTTGGGGGGTTTCTTTTGTCCCTCACTCCACCCACCCCACCCCCACCCCCCTTAGCCTTCCCTATCTTATCCTTTTCTTGACCCTTCTCAATCCCAAACTCATACAACTTTCTCCGTTCCAACATATTCCCCACTCTTCTTCTGCTTACTTGACCACAATCGTTCCTTTTCCACCCTCAATCCCTTCATCTTACCCCCATCCCCGCCCCCTTGTCCCCCGCCCCCTTGTCCCCCGCCCCCTTGTCCCCCGCCCCCTTGTCCCCCGCCCCCTTGTCCCCCACCCCCTTGTCCCCCATTCTCCTTATTCTCATCCCCTTGTCCCCCATTCCCCTTACCCCCACCCCCTTGTCCCTCATTCTCCTTACACCACCAACCATCCTCTTGTCTCCCATTCTCTTTACCCCCACCCCCTTGTCCCTCTTTCCTCTTACATCACCTCCTTATCCCTCATTTTCCTTACCCTCACCCCCACCTCCTTGTCCCTTGTTTCCCTTACCCCCATCCTCTTGTCCATTCCCCTTACCCCCACCCCCTTGTCCCCCATTCCCCTTACTCCAACCTCTTGTCCCCCATTCCCTTTACCCCCAACTCCTTGTCCCCCATTCCCCTTACCCCCACCCACTTGTCCCCCATTCCCCTTACCCCCACCCACTTGTCCCCCATACCCTTAACCCCCCCCCCCTTGTCCCCCATTCTCCTTACCCCCACCCCCTTGTCCCTCTTTCCCCTTACCTCCACCCCCTTGCCCCTCATTCTCTTTACCCTCACCCCCTTGTCCCCCATTCTCCTTACCCCCACCCCCTTGACCCCATTCCCCATACCCCCACCCCCACCCCCTTGTCCCTCATTTCTCCTTACACCACCAACCATCCTCTTGTCTCCCATTCTCTTTACCCCCATCCCCTTGTCCCTCTTTCCTCTTACATCACCTCCTTATCCCTCATTCTCCTTACCCTCACCCCACCTCCTTGTCCCTCGTTTCCCTTACCCCCACCCCCTTGTCCCCCATTCTCCTTACCCCCACCCCCTTGTCCCCCATTCCCCTTACTCCAACCTCTTGTCCCCCATTCCCTTACCCCCAACCCCTTGTCCCCCATTCCCCTTACCCAAACCCCTTGTCCCCCATTCCCCTTACCCCCACCCCTTGTCCCCCATTCCCCTTACCCCCACCCCCTTGTCCCCCATTCTCCTTACCCCCACCCCTTGACCCCATTCCCCGTACCCCCACCCCCACCCCCTTGTCCCCCATTCCCTTTACCCCCACTCCCACCCCCTTGTCCCCCATTCCCCTTACCCCATCCCCACCCCCTTGTCCCCCATTCTTCTTACCCCCACCCCCATCCCCTTGTCCCCCATTCCCACTACCCCCACCCCCACCCCCTTGTCCCCCAACCTCTTTACCCCCAACCCCACCCACTTGTCCCCCATTCCTCTTACCCCCACTCCCTTGTCCCCCATTCTCCTTACCCCCACCCCTTGTTCCCCGTTCTCCTTACCCCCAACCCCACCCACTTGTCCCACATTCTCCTTACCCCCAACCCCACCCACTTGTCCCTCGTTC